>JARPMJ010001798.1:0-143667 GCA_033366665.1 Phoxinus dragarum
ATCAGATGGTGGCAGATCCGTAATAAAATCGATGGCGATATGAGACCAGGGTCGTTGTGGTATGGGTAGTGGCTGAAGCAAACCGGCGGGCATGAGTCGGGAAGATTTCTGAATATTGCAGGTTTGGCACTGCTGAACGAACCGGTTGGCATCCTGGGACAGAGTGGACCACCAGAAGCGATTCTGAAGAAGATGGATGGTAGCAGTAATACCTGGGTGCCCGGAGCTGGGCAGGGTATGGACATACTTCAGCACCTTTTCTCGGAGGGCCTCAGGTACATAGAGTTTTCCAGGGGGACATTCGGGTGGAATCTCGGTGTCAACGTTGGCCAGCTCGAGTTCGGTCTCAACATCCCACTGTACGGGGCCCGATGACTAGATCTGGACTGAGAATGGTTTCTGGAGTGTTGATGGTAGCCTTAGAATCAAACTGACGAGACAGGGAATCCGCTTTGGTATTCTTGGAGCCTGGGCGAAAGGTAACTGTGAACTGGAAGCGTGAGAAGAACAAGGACCACCTGGCCTGACGGGGGTTCAGCCTCTTTGCCGTGCGAAGGTACTCCCAAGTTCCTGTGATCAGTGAGGACGATGAAAGGATGAGTGGAGCCCTCCAGCCAATGCCTCCATTCCTCGAAAGCTGCCTTCATGGCCAGTAACTCACGATCGCCCACATCATAATTCCTCTCCGCAGAACTGAGCTTCTTGGAATAATACGCACAGGGGTACAACTTGGGAGGAGATCCTTGACGTTGAGACAATACGGCACCCAGACCGGTACTAGAAGCATCCACTTCGACGACAAAAGGTAACTCTGGATCTGGATGACGTAGGATGGGAGCTGAGGTAAAGGCCTGCTTGAGCCGGCTGAAAGCTTTAGTGGCCTCTTCACTCCAGGGAAGACGAGACGTGCCTTTGCGAACCAGAGCCGTCAGGGGCTCCGCCACCGAACTGAATCCTCTGATGAAGCGACGGTAAAAGTTTGCGAACCCCAGGAAGCGCTGCAGCTCTTTCAGCGTGGTTGGTCTGGGCCATTCCACCACAGCCTTTACCTTGCCTTCATCCATGGCCACGCCTCCCGGACTAATGATGTAGCCCAAGAACGAGGTAGAGGTCTGGTGAAAGTCACATTTCTCGATTTTTGCGTAGAGCTGATATTGGATGAGCCTCTGGAGAACCGCCCCGGACGTGCTGGACATGGTCTTCTAGGGAATCAGAGTAAATCAGGATGTCGTCTATGTAGACGATAACGTGACGCTGGAGCATGTCACGGAACACATCATTAATGAATGACTGAAACACGGCTGGACTGTTGGAAAGCCCAAAAGGCATGACCAGATATTCATAGTGCCCAGTACACGTAGAAAAGGCAGTCTTCCACTCATCCCCCTTCGCGGATACGAACCAGGTTGTAAGCACTTCGTAGATCCAGCTTGGTGTAAAATCTTGCTTTGCGGAGCAATTCCAGGGCAGCTGGTACCAGGGGTAGTGGATAGCGAAACTTGACGGTACAATCGTTGAGCGCTCTGTAGTCAATACATGGACGGAGTCCTCCATCCTTCTTCTGGACAAAAAAAAACCCGGCAGATGCAGGAGACGTGGAAGAACGGATGAAACCCTTGGCGAGCTCTTCCTCGATATATTTCTGCATGGCTTCAGTCCCGGGCTGGGACAGAGGAAAGACACGCCCCTTAGGCGGCGAAGCGTCCGGTAGGAAGTCGATGGCGCAGTCGTAAGAGCGGTGAGGAGGTAACTTCGTGGCTTTAGCCTTGCTGAAGGCTTCTGCCAAGTCGTGGTACACGGAGGGCAGGCATTTCAACACGGTGTCATCGGGGTGTTCTTGAATGCTTCGTAGAGCAAGCGCTGGACAGTAGACAGGCAATCTGAGAAACAGCTCTCTCCCCAGCTGACGATCTGGCCGGAGGTCCATTGCAGAAGTGGGTCATGCTTGCGGAGCCATGGCAACCCCAGAATGACAGGAATATGGGGAGCTTGAAGAATGTAAAACTGAATTAATTCTCTGTGCAGCAGCCCGGTGCGCATGTGTAACTCCTGAGAGAGATGAGTGACGCGGCCAGTGCCCAGCGGTCTACCATCAACAGCCTCGACAGAAAGAGGAGAAATGCATGGAATTAGAGAAATCCTGTGTAATTCAGCAAATTCTTGTGACATAAAGTTCCCAGCAGCACCTGAATCCAGCAGAGCTGATGTGGAAACGGGTCTGCCCGTTGACAGTAAATTCAATAGGAACAGTTACACATGATTTAGCATTTAGACAATCAAGAGTTAGACTCACCGCAGCAGCATCTTTGTTAATGGGCCGAAGAGGGCAATTCTGACGAAAGTGACCAGCCCCTCCGCAGTATAAACATAGCCTTTGGGATCGGCGACGTTCTCTCTCCTCATCTGTGATATGATAAGAGTTTACTTGCATGGGTTCACATGGCTCAATAGGCATCGGGTTGTGGTACCGAGGCGCGGGAACACCGCGAGAGGTGGGCGTGGCGCGAAAGCCAGCGCGGCGTGAACGCATCAAATTATCAATCTGAATGGCGAGTTGAGCGAACTGGTTGAAATTCCTTCCTTCGTCGCGGCATGCCAGCTCTGCCTGTAACTCGTGATTCAGCCCACGCCGGAAAACCACCTTAAGAGAACTATCAGTCCAGTTAGTCTGCGCCGCTAGAGTACGAAACTCAAGTGCATACTCAGCGGCTGTGGAACGTCCTTGCGTGAGTTCCAGAAGCAGATCCTCCGCTCCCCTTTCCTCCTTTAGAGTGTTCAAAGACGGCCCCGGAATTCCTGAAGAAATTCATCGAATGAGCGAAATGCAGAACCATCCGTTCTCCATACGGCCGTAATCCAGTCCAGTGCGCGGCCGGTAAGCAGTGAGGAGACGAAGGAGATCTTGCTGGTATCCGAGGCATGCGGTGAAGGCTGTTGGCTCAGAAACAGAGAACATTGAAGGATAAATCCCTTGCATTTACCTGGATTCCCGTCAAACTTTTCCGGTAACGCGGGTCGAAGGCTCGCGGCGGTCTGAAGCACAGACATAGACGCGGAAGACGGAGAAGCCGATTCGGATGAGGCATCCGAAGATGGGGTACGTAGCGTCTGCATTGCTTTCACCAGTTCCTCCGTTACTGCAGTTAGTCGGGAAAGTTGATGGTGATGTGTGGCCAGTTGCGAGGCTTGAGCGTTGAACGCTGCGGATAAAGCCGTCATAGTTGCTGGATCCTCGTGTGGCGAAGTATTCTGTAACGAGTCAGCAGGCAGATCCATGTGCAACAACTTTTATTTAACAAAGGCAGGTAAAGAGAAACTTAGGAATTCTTGAATGGGACACGCCGAGGAGAGTGAGACCAGGCTGGAAGTCGAGGGCAGGCGGCGAGCAAACGGAATCCAAGGACAGGCGAGAGGTCTAGGCAGGCGGCTGAGAAACAGGGTCAGGATCAGGCAGTAGGTCGAAAGGCAGGCTGCAGACAATCAGATAAAGCAGATAAGCGAGGGTCAGTAACACAGGAAAACAGGGTATTGAGTAACGGCTCGGACATGCACACATAGAGAGGCAATACTTCGCAAGGAGCACTCCGTAAACGAGGCAGATAAAGGCTGAGCAATGAGCACTGATGCAGAACAGGTGAAAGGCAATAACTTCACAAATGATGCATACTAATGGGGAAGTATGAACTGCGCTAGAACTCTGGTGAGGGCGCTCGTGGCTGTGAGATGGGGGAACCAGGGAGACTGGATGCCGTAACATCTATGGTCACGACTGTTTCCCGAAACCGTATGTCGCAAAGTATCGTTCAACCACGTTGGTTTATGACGTCTCGCACGTGGTGGACTAATAATTTATTATAATTAATCTGCTTGAGATCGAATTAACGCTAGATTTTGTCATATAAGTTACAGACATAGCATCTGAAGACCATTTCTAATTTTTCTCAGTTATTTTGGTTTATTACCAGACTCAATATTTGGCTCGTTCTTACATAGTAGAGCACGTTCGCACATGCGCAGTCTTCAAAAACGGTGCTTTAAATCTCTTGACAAACTAAAAGACGTAAATTACATTTCTATGTATTCTAAATAAATAACACGGATTGTACTGAATGTCAGCTTGCTTATTTTGCTAAGGATAAGGATTTATTCAGTCCAAATCTCAAGTAAACTAGAAACTATGCTTCTAACCACAGCTCGAGAGCTGTCGTTCCAACCACACAAGTTTGCGAACGTTCGTTGGAACGATGGTTTCGGGAAACACCAAATCGTTGAACTGCTGATAACGACGGAACTTGCGACCATAGTTGGCTAACGATGCTTTCGGGAAACGCACCCCTGTTAGTTCCTGTCTCTATGAAGCCCCTCCTTCTGAAAAGCACACTGTGCTCCGATTGGTCGGCTGGAGCAGTGTTATGATTGGTCGAGCACTTCGAGTGTGTTTGGGAAATGTCCCCTCCCCTTTCCATAACCACTAGTTTAACACTCTACTAACTAAGTCAACCAGGCCCCGCCCCTTTATTCTGCGCATTAATTATTTAAATGATGAATATTGTGACGTTGTGTTTGTTCCCGGAAGAAACTCAAGACTGCAATGGAGGCGTTTCAGTAAAACAGTTCAGAAACAGTGATATAGAGGATAATTGTATAATAAGACCTGCAAACCACCTCAGTCTGCTTTAAGATGCTTTATTGAAGAGAGAAATTTGACAGCTGAAGTGTGTACATGCTAAACTTGATTGATATTTAATAATATTTTGACATATTTGGTTATTCTCCAGACTTAATCTACGGTTTGGCGATGTGGAAGATCTCAGAGGCCTCTCCATCAGGTTATTTCTTATTTTTTCTTCTATGATATAATGCATTACAGTGATTTTTACCTCGGTTAATTATTGATTTTTAGGTTAAAGGTTCATTAACTGTAAAGTATGGCCTCACGTGGCTTATCGCCTTGAAGGTGATATGACAAAAGATACCAATCCTCAATAAATTATTATTTTTATTAACATTCTGATATTTTAATATTCTTATATTAACATTGACATGATCCCATAAAGAGGCAGGCAGTCCCAAACTGCTCTGGTATTAATATTAAAGAAAACCTATTTATAATATTTATAGGATGTTATTGTTAATGTTAGAATATTAAAATATAGAATGTTCAGTTATATTCATGTATAGTTACTGTTTTGGTGGCATTGTGTGTGTGTGTGTGTGTGTGTTGTCTTTAAGAAAGTGAAAATAAAGAGATTTTAAATAAAAAATTCTAAAGAATGTTTTTAACAAATGTTAATAGTTGCCACTTAAATGAGCATGTTAATATAAAATTCAACCGGTGCCATGTCGAACTTGTTTAATTTACAGTGCAATATTTTCATCTGCATTTTTTTTGTGTGTGCTGGTAAAACCACCAATTTGCACTTTTCATCGAAAAACAGAAAATATTTTTGAATGGCTTTGCAGAGAGGTACAGACACATGACTGTGTTGTGTATATATATATACATATAAAATATATAAATTATGTCCTTTTCCTTTAACCCTTCCTTGTCTGGCTTATGCTACTCTAAGCAATGCCTGAACTTTGTATTTTGAGCACTTCTTGCGTTGTTTTTTCCTCTTCACGATTACTTGCTTGCTTTAGTCCTCTTTTATAAGTCACTTTGGACAAAGGCGTCTGCTAAATGACTAAATGTAAATGTATATATGTGACCCTGGACCACAAAAACAGTCACATGGGTAAATTTTTTGAAATTGAGAGAAACATGAAGTTCACTAATAAGTGACCCTGGACCACAAAACCAGTCAGTTTTTGAAATTGAGATGTATATATAATCTGAAAGCTGAATAAATAATATTTCCATTGATGTGTGGTTTGTTAGGATAGGACAATATTTGGTCAAGATACAACTATTGAAAATCTGGAATCTGAGGGAGCAAAAAAATGTAAACATTGAGAAAATCTCCTTTAACAGTTGTGCATTTATGTTCACGATTGTGCTGCATTCACTCACAAAAATACATGTTTTATATATTTACGGTAGGACATTTACTAAATATCTTCATGGAACATGATCTTTACTTAATATCCTAATGATTTTTGGCATAAAAGAAAAATCAATAATTTTTGACATATGTGTGTATTTCCCTCAGGCTACAAATGTCAAACACATTCTACGAGTCGGCGGGACAGAACTGGTTCACTCTGGATAACGTTCACATCCATTACAACTGGACGAGCGAGGCCACGTTCAACGCCACAGATGTGTACGCGCCGTCCACGAACTCCTACCACTGCCAGCACGTCAGCAGCCTCCAGAAGTACGACACGCTGCTGGTTCCCAGTGCCAACACCGACCACGCCGCAAACTGGCACATCACCTTCACAGACTTCCAGGTTTGGCAGCAACACTTTCCCTCTGATGAACGCCTCGTGTGTCGGGATTGTAGCATCTTGTGCAGTATTTTTAGGCTCGGGTGGGTGTGTGATGTGGGTTACACAAGCGTGTGGTTTGGCATGAGAGCAACGTCTTTAAAAAAAGCTCATAATGCAGAGTTTGTGGTTGAACATGCTGAGTTTGAGTGAAATTAAACTCTGTGTAATATGAAATATTGAAAACTATGAATTATTCTGCTTTGCCTGGATAGACAGAACAATAGGTGGATGGATGGATGGATGGGTGGATGGATGATGGATGGATTGATGATGGATGGATGGATGGATGGATGGATGATGGATGGATGGATTGATGATGGATGGATGGATGGATTGATGATGGATGGATGATGGGTGGATGGGTGAATGGATGGATTGATGATGGATGGATGGATGGATGATGGATGGATGGATTGATGATGGATGGATGGATGGATTGATGATGGATGGATGGATGGATGGATGGATGTATTGATAGATGATGGATGGATGGATGGATGATGGATGGATGGATGATGGATGGATGGATGATGGATGGATGATGGATGGATGGATGATGGATGGATGGATGGATGGATGGATGGATGGATGATGGATGGATGGATGGATGGATGGATGGATGGATGGATGATGGATGGATGATGGATGGATGGATGGATAGATGGATGTATTGATATATGATGGATGGATGGATGGATGGATGATGGATAGATGATGGATGGATGGATGGCTGGATGGATGATGGATAGATGATGGATGGATGGATGGATGGATAGATGATAGATGGATGGATGGATGGATGGATGGATGGATGGATGTACTGATATATGATGGATGGATGGATGGATGGATGATGGATAGATTGATGGATGGCTGGATGGATGATGGATAGATGATGGATGGATGGATGGATGGATGGATAGATGATAGATGGATGGATGGATGGATGGATGGATGGATGGATGGATGGATGGATGGATGGATGATGGATGGATGGGTGGATGGATGGATAGATGATGGATGGATGGATGGATGATGGATGGATGATGAATAGATGATGGATGGATGGATGGATGGATGGATGGATGATGGATGGATAGATGATAGATGGATGGATGGATGGATAGATGGATCGATAATGATGGATGGATGACGGATGGATGGATAGATGATAGATGGATGGATGGATGGATGGATGGATGGATGGATAATGATGGATAGATGGATGGATAGAGGATGGATGGATAGATGGATAGAGGATGGATGATAGATGGATGGATAGAGGATGGATGGATAGATGGATGGATGGATGGATAGAGGATAGATGGATGGATGGATGGATGGATAGAGGATGGATGATAGATGGATGGATGGATGGATGGATGGATAGAGGATGGATGATTGATAGATGGATGGATGGATGGATGGATAGAGGATGGATGATAGATGGATGGATGGATGGATAGAGGATGGATGGATAGATGATAGATGGATGGATGGATAATGATAGATGGATGGATGGATAGATACTCACCATCTAATGATCTGCTGTTTCCTCACAGATCCAGGCGTTTAATGTTCTGTCCAGTAAGTTTGCGTCGGCCAGCGACTGCGAGACGTTCTTCACTCCCGCGATCCTGATGGGTCTGATCACGTCTCTGATCCTCCTGCTGGTGCTAGCGTACGCGCTGCACATGGTGGTCCACCTCAAGCACATCGACCGCTACGAAGAGCACAAGACCACCGTCTACTTCCCTCGCAGCACAGAAGCGGAGAGCACAGAGAAGAGCAACCTCTAGAGAGAGACACACACTTCTGTGACTCTGAGCCAACACAAGAGAAGATCAGCGGACGGGACTCTAGCTGGACGACAATCCCATCCGAACGGGAACCAGGGATCTCCGGGACTGACTGCACCACGGCAGTGACATCATTGTGGTGGGACAGTGGAAGTCCGAATCAGGAGCTTCACCGGTTTAGCACATGGAGGACTGGGAGATATCAACCAGTTCTCATTAAAAACCTAGGAATTAAACATTCAGCGTCAGGTTTCATGAGCGGTTCATTTCTGAGAGAGATGTATGAATGCAATTCGAAATAGCACAATAATCAATATATCTTACATTTGCACCGTCTGTCTTAGCTTCCGTTTGACTGCTAAGGACCAGTTTAACTTCTATACTGGTGATGCGCTTTTAAAGTCAACATGAAATGTGTTTGCAACCAATTTACCTTTGAAATATGAGATATTTGCACATATGCATGAGTTGATGGTGCACATCAATACAATGAAATCAAGGAACATGAATTAAGAATTTTTTATTTCATGTTGACTTTGAAGTTTTGAACTATGAATAACCCGTTATATGATCGTGTAATATAGTTTTAATTTGACTATCAGTGAAAACAGGAATGCACCCACCCCCCCCCCCCCCCCCCCCCTCGATTATAAAAGTACTGATCGACAAAAACCTAAAACTCGAACAATTAATAGAGCATACTGCGAAACCAGCAAATTATTTTAACACATTTTCCTTGAGTTGCAAAAAAAAAAGAAAAAAAAGTAATTTATTATTACTGATGTTATTTTGAGAATATGTATTTTTTAAAATTGTGTTATGGTATTTTTGTGTAGATTGTATGTTAACGCTGTTTTTTTGTAATTTCTTATTTAATTTTTGTGTGTATGATTTCATGCTGAGCCTTTGGCTGCGGTGAAGAGCGGCTTCTTATGAGTTAACTTGGATTTTTAATCAACTATTGAAGCAAAACAACAGTGGAAGCAACATGACGTCTGTTGTGTAGTGAACATGCTGCATGCCAGTGGCTAGAGACATTTCACAACCAGAATAATCAGATGGTTTGCGGTTGTACCCATGTACTGTATATTGCTAATAATCATAATGTGCTAATAAGGGAAAATATGTTTTTTTTTCATGTACACATGTATTTGGGAACATAATAATAGCTTAACTTTGTTCAGCAGACATTTATGCAGATAAAATGGAGATATGAAATGGGCTACGATGTATTATTATTGTCCTCTCAATTGAGTTCAATAAAACCAGCAGCACAGTTGCGTTTCAAGATGATTTTGTTTTTAGCTGTAATAGAGAATGTTTGAATGGCACCATGAGATACAGGTGGTTGGAAATGAGTTGACTCAGATTATATCAAATCCAGTGTGTAGCAGTGATTTATTAACAATGAAATGTTATTTCTACAAACAATCTATGAGCTCTAAAATAATGAAGCGTTTGCTAATAGCGCTATCTAGTGGCAGTATAAAATACTTGTGTTAGAGCTTAAAGGGACAGTTTTTTTTTTTTTTTTTTTTTTAGTTTAGCACATTTATTTTTTAAAGGTCCCATGACATGGGGTTATTATATTATTTTATAATGTGTCCTGGGTTGCCCTTATAATGTTAGTATGTTTTTTAGATAGAAAATAGTCATAATTTAGAAACAAAAGGCATTTTTCCTAGCCCAGTTTTAGCCTCTGATTTGAACGCTCTGTTTGAAGGGGCGTGTCTGTGTGAGACCTCAGTGTAACCGCCCACTGCTGTGATTGGCTGACATGCTTGCATATGAAATAGCTACTTATTACATGTGAAACTCTCTCGAATACTTTTACTACAGTTATTATACGTTTTTACTATTACAGCTATCGAGATTAACAAATCGTCAGAAGTTTTTAAAGTATTTAGATCTATTCCCATCACATAAAATGTTGCCGTGATGATCATTGCGCAAGCAGATGACAGACTGTTGTTGATCGCGATTATGAAGATCTTATCATTGCAACGCAGTTTCTGCACTCTCTCTGCTTTCACCAATGCAAACACGATGATGTAAATACAGTAAGAGCGATCATGTGCAGTGTAACGTGCGTCATTGATTTCATAACGAGTTTGGCAAGTGTCCAGATAAACTCGATCGCGCTGTGTCCATGAGAAAATGAGCTAGGAAGTATAGGAACGCGTGCGCGCGACTCCTACAATATTGTTCTTTGATCGCTTTCTGTATATAATTTATTCACAATTTAAATACGATTATTTTCATCCTACTAAAAGAAACGATGTGAAGTTGATATTTTAGTCACTGGCTTGACTTACTGAGGCATAAACAGCAGTATTGAACGATTTGAGAGAAAGATTACCTGTCTGAACTTGAACAATTCCACATCAGAAAGTGTTGCTCGGCTTGATCGATTTATTTTCAGACGTTCGTCGAGGCCAGCTCTGTAGTGATCCAAGTTGAGGAAACAGTCGTCGGTGAAATGTTTGCCGCAGACATGCAAAACTTTGGGAAGTTGTGTCGGCGCATTTCCAGAGGAAATGAAATGAATGCACTGGTTCTTCTGGGGCTTGGATGAAGGAACTAAAAAAAGGCTTCGGTGTTCATTTGTACATCCAATTATTGAGCAATTATTATGCTTCGCTCGCTCAAAAGCCATGATATCTCCGTGGACAAACTAAAATCGCGCGCACGCGTTCCTACTTCCTAGCTCATTTTCTCATGCGGGAAATATTCTCTGGGAGGGCAAAGCAGAGAAATGGGAGGTAACATTTCCTCCGTATGACGTCATACGGAGGAGATTCAAGATCAGCCCGATTGAGCTTCCACTTTTTCAAAGGCAGAGAAAGATAGCAAAAGCTCGATTTACACCGATTGAAATTTCTAGAAACTTGGGGACCATATACAGGCTATTAATACTCATATTAATGTTAAAAAACCTCAAAAAAGTGAAAATTTCATGTCATGGGGACCTTTAAGACTAAATAGTACTGCATGTTTATATCAGTCATTACATGAAAACAATGAACAGTATTGGACCCAAAAATGAACATTTTGTCATCATATACTCACCCTCAGGTTGTTATAAACCTGTATGAGGATCTTTCTTCTGCTGAACACAAAATAATATATTTTTTAAGAATTTTGGTAACCAAACAGTTTCTGGTCCCCATAGTATTTTTTCTCTATACTATAGAAGTCAATGGGGACCAGAAACTGTTTGGTTACCAACATCCTTTATGTTTTAACACAAGAAAAAACTTCATGCATGTTTAGAAAAGCTTGAGGGTGAGTAAATAGCTAATGACAGAATGTCATTTTTTTGGTGAACTATCCCTTTAAAGTTCACGGTTTCGTATCAATCTAGCTTATAGAAAGGCATCTTTTTAGATCCTAAAATGTAAAGGACATCTATATAGTTTATTGTATAAATAGCCAATTTATATATGCTAATTATTATAAATAGCCTATGGTTATATTATTTTTTGTATTTGTTTTTTCCTACGTATTATAGTAGCACACTTTACTGTTAGATGTTGTTGTTGTTTTACTCTAATTTCTATTTATTTATTTTAATCTTTTTATATTTATTCATTCGTTTGTTTTTACAATGTTTTTCCCTCTAAACTTCCACGCACTTCTCCAGAAACGTCTCGAACCCCCCTGATTTAGAGGATACCACGCAATGTATAGTAATCTTCTAATATTAATAAAGTATTTATTAAAAGGAAAATAAAACAACATCTACAAAAACTAATTGAAAACCAAACTAAATATATCGAATCTAGTTCTCCGAATATTAAGGATACATGTAAAACATTGAGATCAGGGATTTCGTTATTAATTGTTTTCGAGGACACAGCACGTTATTAGTGTTATAGTTTACTATACTAAATGATTTAATTAAGGTGGGATTAAAGAGAACATTTCGTTTTATACCCAATTCACCTTACACATGTCGAATCTAGTGTTCTGAATAATCAGAAAGCTTTTCGATCACGGAAGCCACCGGTCCGGTAGTTTCTCGCAAGGTCCTCATGTTGAGTCGCGTGTCATTTGCAAGTAAATTATTACTTTTCCGTTTTATTCCCCCCTTTTCAATCCCAACCCATAGAAATATATTTACCGCCCGGTTTAATATGACTATGGAGAGATGCGTAGTTAGATGTTTGCCGTGTGAGTCCAAACTGACCATCTCGTTTAGGCTCGACGGCTGTAATAAACAGATGCTGCGCGATCAAACAGAACCGTTAGGGAAAGTTCTGTCTCGAATCGCGTCCGGCACCATCAAAACAAGAAGCAAAGCGAGAAGTTTAAAGCAAAACAAAGGGAAAAGTGAGACCCCGGAAGTGGATAAACCCCAAATCAGTCTGTGCGTAAATGGAGATCACGTGTCCGTGGAGACTGTGAACTCTGATGCGTGGCTGGATGGGGCTGTGCTTCATGTGGGGGATTTGAAGTACAAAGTGGAACGAAATCCTCCAACATTCACTGTATCCGAGCTGCCATCGTCTCTAATGTCCGGGTTTCCAGTTTGTCCCAAGCTGGAGATAGAGTTTGGGGATCTCAAGGACTGTAAGTTCACGTGGCTCAAGGAAAGCTCACCTAATGCCCATATGAGAGGAGATACAGAGTGCTGGATGGAGGCAGGGCTTGAACGTGTGTTTACGCCATCTAATTTGGACATTGGTTTAAGGGTGATGTTGAAATGCACACCAGGGAATGGATCCAAGTTTGGGCAACCCAAGGAACTGGTGTCTTCAGGTGCGGTAGAAGCCGGCCCAGGAACATGTACCTTTGATAACAGGCACATTTACACTCAGAAGGTCACAGATGATTCTTCACTGAGGGTTGTGTCTTATAACATCCTTGCTGACATCTACGCCCAAACTGATCTTTCCAAAACGGTGTTGTACCCTTACTGTGCACCATACGCCCTAGAAATGGACTACAGGCAGAATCTGATCAAGAAGGAGCTGTCGGGGTACAACGCTGATATAATTTGCCTCCAGGAGGTGGATAAGGGTGCTTTTTTAGATAGTCTATCTCCAGCGTTGGATGCTTTTGGGTTGGAAGGGGTGTTCAAAATCAAGGACAGACAGTATGAGGGTCTGGCGACGTATTTTAGAAGGTCAAAGTTGAAGTTGCTCGAGCAGTGTGATGTCGTGCTGAGAGAGGCCTTGACGGCAGATCCTCTTCATCGGGAACTGTTGGAGAAAGTGTCCACCAATCCCGGCTTGAAAGAGAAGATCGAAACCAGGTCAACGGTGTTGCAGGTATTTCACCGCAACAGATTAAAGACCTTAAATCTGTGTTTTGACTCCCATTGTCCAAAAGGGTTACAAGACTTTTCCAGTGGTTTGGGATTTACTGGATCAGACTTAAGGATTTTTTAATTTTTAAATTTAGCTTAAGCTTGGTTTAATGAATTTTTTTTTTTAATATATATATATATATATATATATATATATATATATATACATACATAAAAAAATGTTATATACACTAAGTCATACATTTAAGTTTTTACTAGGGCTGCATAGCGATTAATCGCAACTAATCGTTTGCAGAATAAAAGTTTTTGTTTACATCATACATGTGTGTGTACTGTGTATAATAATTATGTATTTATAAATAAACACACATGCATGTATATATTTAAAAAATATTTACATGTTTATAATATAAATTTTAATATTTTAATATTTAACATTTTAATATTTAGGCTAAATATAATTTATATTATATAATTATAAATACTTGATATATAAATATATATTTTTCTTAAAATGATACATGCATGTTTGTGTATTTATATATACATAATTATTATACACAGTACACACACATGATGTAAACAAAAACTTTTATTCTGCACACGATTAGTTGCGATTAATCGTTATGCAGCCCTAGTTTTTACCCTTAAGATTGTATTTATTTTATCATAAATTCAGTAAAACCTTAATTTTTTGAAATATTATTAAAATGTCAATTAACTTATTCTATTTTAATAAATGTTCAAATGGCATTTTTATTTTATTTTCTTTCATTTATTTATTTTAAAATAATTTTATTTGTTTCAGTGTTCATTTTATTTATTTATTTTTACATTTTTCTCTCCACTTATTTCTCTAAAAAACAAAACCGTGAAAACAATTTTTGGCTTATTTTAATCCTTGTTTTGTCTTGCTTCAAATTGTATCTATGCAAAACCAACAAAAATGCATTGCTTGCCCAATTCCTCAGGTGACCATTCTGCAGTCGTTATGCGACCCATCAAGGATATTATGTGTCGGAAACACACACCTGTACTGGCACCCTAAAGGTAAGCATCAATGTGAATGGAATGACTTTGATTTTAATTCAATTTAAACATATTGTTTATTTAAACAGGGAATGATCCATGTTAACATCAGTAAATTATGGAGTCCCACAAGGGTCTGTTTTAGGCCCTTTGCTAATATGAAAAGCTGTATTTAAAATATGATTGGTTTTAAATTCTTCGCTAAATTTTGTGACGTTGCTTTAACTTTGCTTTTCAAACGGGAAGAGTGAAAATTGGTTCGGAAAAATAACAATTCTCTTTAATAGACACACTGAGTGCTATTGTTTTCAGCGATGCGCAATGTTAACATCTGGTTTCATGGCTCTTTAAAGGAGCACTCCACTTTTTTGGAAATAGGTTCATTTTCCATCTCCCCCAGAGTTAAATAGTTTTACCGTTTTCTAATCCATTTAGCCGATCTCCGGGTCTGGCGGTAGCACTTTTAGCATAGCTTAGCATAGATCATTGACTCTGATTAGACCGTTAGCATCTCTCTAAAAAAAAAATTACCAAAGAGTTTCAATATTTTTCCTATTTAAAACCTTGACTCTTCTGTAGTTACATCGTGTACTAAGACCGACAGAAAAGGAAAAGTTGTGATTTTCTAGGCCAATATGACTAGGAACTAAACTCTCATTCCTGCGTAATAATCCAGGAACTGCTGCCGTACAGAAGCGCAATGATATTACACAGCGCCTGAAATAGTCCCCAGCTCGGTAACTTCCAATATGACCGGCACTTTGTAATATCATTGCGCTTCTGTACGGCAGCAGTTCTTGATTATTACGCTGGAATGAGAGTTTAGTTCCTAGTCATATCGGCCTAGAAAATCACAACTTTTCATTTTCTGTCGGTCTTAGTACACGATGTAACTACAGAAGAGTCAAGGTTTAAATAGGAAACATATTGAAACTCTTTGGTCATTTTTTTGAGAGAGATGCTAACGGTCTAATCAGAGTCAATGATCTATGCTAAGCTATGCTAAAAGTGCTACCGCCAGACCCGGAGATCGGCTAAATGGATTAGAAAACGGTAAAACTCAAGTTTAACTCTAGGGGAGATGGAAAATGAGCCTATTTCCAAAAAAAAAGTGGAGTGCTCCTTTAAAGGTGAACATCAATGTGAATGAAATGACGTTCTATCGTGTTTTCAGGAGGAAACATTCGCCTGGTCCAGATTGCTGTGGCCCTGAAACACATGAAGCAGGTGGTGATGGAGAAGCATCCCGGAGCCAGGCTTATATTCGCGGGTGATTTCAACAGCACGCCGTCCTCCGGCCTCTTCCAGCTCGTCTGTGAGGGATCCGTCTCGGAGAATCACGACGACTGGGCCTCCAATGGCCCAGAAGAGCAGATCCAGGCGGCACTCACTCACCCGTTCCAGCTGGCCAGCGCTTGTGGGGTCCCGGCCTACACCAACTACGTCGGGGGCTTCCAGGGGTGTCTGGACTATATATTTGTGGAGCCACATGTGCTAGAAGTGGAGCAGGTCATTCCTCCGCCCAGTCACGAGGAAGTCACCACCGCTCTGGCCCTGCCGAGCGTCTCGCACCCGTCTGATCACATCGCGCAGGTGTGTGACCTCAAGTGGAGAACAAGTGACTAACATTTGCTTCATGCACATCACTCATCAAATGCAAAATGCATTTGTTTACTTGGACCATATTATAACTAAACAAAGCTTTTAAATAAGATTTTCATTTCAGCATTGTATTTGTATTTATCATATAGGTTCATTCTCACTTGTACAATTCAATATTTATGATGAGGATGAATTTCTGTGTGACATTTATCAAATGACTCTATTGACTCCTACTTGAGATATTAAAAGCTGTATTTAAAATTTTGTGATGCTGCTTTAACTTTGCTTTTCAAACTGGAAGAGTGAAATTGGTTCAGAAGAATAACCAAATTCTCTTCTAATAGTGCTATTGTTTTCAGCGATGCGCGATCTCAAGAAAATCGTTTGGTTTCATGACTCTTTAAAGCACTGGTTCCCAAACCTGTCCTGAAGGACCCACAACACTGCACGTTATCTTTGTCTCAATAATCAAACACACCTGATTCAACTCATCAGCTCATTAACCCATGTGATAATGAGCTGATGAGTTGAATCAGGCGTCTTTGATTAGGGAGACAAAGAAAACGTGCAGTGTTGTGGGTCCTTCAGGACAGGTTTGGGAACCAGTGCTTTAAAGCATTAAAACGATGACGGTTCATTTCTTTCTTTAAAAGCGACCGGTTATCACAGATCGAGCTTTTGTTAATACTAGGGATGGGCATTTTTCAAAAATATTGCATTCGAATATTCGTTTATTTAAATGAGGTTTAATGAAAAAGACGTTCTTTTTTAAAGGTGGGGTATGTGATTTGCAAAACGGCCGGTAGATTTTGAAAATACACAACTCAAATGGTCCTACCTTCTTTCCTTTGACTCCACCCATTCAAAGAACATGGACCAATCAATGGTACGACCGATTGATTGACGCACTTACTGTCCAATGATTCTAGGTGGTCTTGGAAATGATTGGCTGGAGTTTATTGAGTCCTGCCTGCTCCACAGATGATTAAATTGCTTAATTTTTAGCTGTAAGTGGGTTAGGAATAGGATTTTAAGTGATTTTGAAAAAATGGCCAAAAAAGAGAATTACATACCCCACCTTTAAGTAATTTTTTTAAAAAGTTTTTGTCACCATTTCTGAAGTAGCTTACGATTAGGCAATATACACAAGCTTACATTGTTAGTTTTCTTTTAATTGAAAGCATTAAATAGGTGGCCTGTGTAAACAAAAAAATATAAATAATGAAAGGATTTAAGCTCAAGCAGCGCGAACGCCTAATAAAGCAGAGTAGCAGACTGCGCCAGTTATGATTATCGTGTTTATATTGTTTCACATTTATGTTGAGAAAAACAATAATATCCACAATCACATGCAGGGGTGACAGCGCCACCCAGTGCATTTAATTATAACTGCGAGTTAGTGCTTGGGATTTATCAGGGACTCACTGCATTTACGACCTGCAAACTATTTACGGCTTCATAAATTCGAATAGTATTTTATTTTTCAAATAATAATTACAGATCGAATATTGGAAAATTTGAATATTCGTGCACATCCCTAATTAATACACAACCATACAAGTGATGCATTTCACACTATCACACTTTTATTTATTATTTTTATGCATTTTAAAAAGGGGAACAGCTAGATGATTAATAGCATTGAATATTTTTTCAAAAGCTGGGAATAAAAACACCTGATAAATATTCTGAACAGGTTTATTCTCAATTTAAATGGTAAATCAAAAGCAGGTCAGGCAAGTGCGTTCACACAGTAAAGCACAGTGCGTTTAAGGCAATTGTGATTACATACAAAATAAAAAGACTGCTTATTTACAACATCAGACCTGTTCCTAATATAATCTTATGCATATTAAAAGCGTTTAACTAATGCTTAAATCAATGCATTGCCAATCTCTTAAGTGTGCTATTATAAGAACAATCTTTTATTTATGAAATGCATGCTTCTCTGAGAATCTTTCCTTGGATGTATGACATGCAAACGTTCGGGAACGATGTATTTGGAATGAAAAAATGAAAAAAAATCTCATTATTAATATTAACAATGCTTGATGTACAAGTACAGATCTTAAGTCTAGTGCGTACTGAAGTACACTTACTGTAACAAAAAATCCAAGGCTACTGCAAGAGCTCCTTAACAAATGTAGTAGTTTTCATACTTTGGTCAAATCTATAGATTATATGGCTACATACATCAAGAGGAATGAATCTGGGAGAAATGTCAGTCAAGGTCAAAGGTGCAACGGAAAAAAAAAAAAGTGTTAAAATGCACTGCCAAAGATTGACATCAGCAGGTGAATTTTTGGTAACAATCCATTGGAAAAGGTGCATGAACCGCTCCTGTGACAGATCAATCCACTAATCATGTCCTTTGGAACAGCGCACATCCTGTTTGAACAGGAAGTGCAGTTTAATGTTTGGAGAGCTGCTCGGAAAGCCAGTCTAATCCCTCGTATAAACCAGTCCCTTGAGTCGCACAGGTCGCCTGGACATACCACTGATAAAGAGAGAGTGAAAAGGTCAATATTAACATATTCTTACCAATAACAGAGAGTTGTCAAAAAGTACACAGACCTGTGACAAATCAGATGAGCGCGTGAGTAACAGATGTCAAAAGTATTCACATTCATTACTTCGGTAGAAGTACAGATACTAGGGTTTAAAAAAAAGACTTCTGTAGAAGTGTAAGTATCACCTCAAGCTTTTTACTAAAGTAAAAGTACTGGTTTCAAAATTAAAAAGTATAAAAGTAATGTAAGGAAAAAAATCCCATTAAAGGATAATTCCGGTATTTAGCACTTCGGGTCGATTTTCTAGTTTGTTTTGGATGAAGTGGTGTTCGTTGATGTTCCAAAACAAGTAGTGCAGCGAAATACAGTTTCTGTCGTGTTTTATTTGGCATTTTGTAAAATCCCATTGATTTCCGTTGGAGGACTCATTGCTCATTGATATTACTGCGCTACCGGAAACGGAAAAGGGGGCTGTTTATATTTGGTTGTAGTCTTTTTTTACGGTCTATGCGCTAGACACCGAGTTCCGTACAGCGTCCTTGTACGGCAAAGTGGTTGTCGCCATCAAGTGGTCGGGAGTGTGCTAACGCTTCAGACTCAAATATCGAGCGGAAGTTTATACGCGGTTGTGAGGGATCTGAAAAAATAGTTCCACTATAGCAAATAACACGGATTGAAATCATACATTTGCGCCGATATATTTGTTTAAAATCATCAACGAACACCACTAACCACTCGGTGAGTTGCACAGTTTTGAAAACGAACGTTAAGGGTTGTTTTAAGGACATGTTTGTGCATGCCGGTAGACAGCCACTCTGAAGCGGTCAAAGGCGATTCTAAAATAGTCAAAAAGTCGAGACGGGAACCATCGTCAAAATTTCTGTGTCCACCACTCTAGTTCATCCAAAACAAACTAGAAAATAGACTCGAAGTGCTAAATACCGGAATTATCCTTTAATGGCAAAAGCTTAGGGCACGCCACAGGGGCCTATAGTGCACCACTCCACCTCCTCAAAAAAAAAAAATTCTAAAGGCCATAATGACTATAATGTTATTTTAAAATGTTAATGTTGAAAAATTTGGGATGCACTAGGCTTCAGCCGCATATATGCCCATTGAAAATGAACGCATTTATTGCGCATAACGACCCCAACACTGGCTATGACCTTGCTGGAGTGTGACGCGAGTTGTGTCATGTGCAACCAATAGGGTGTCGGAATGGTATATGTTTATACTTCTCATCCAACCACATAATCAAATTCACTCTATCCGAATGGCGCGATTTATCTGGATTTGTTTTTGTTTTAACGATGACAAGCCGGAATGAAAACAAGCCAAAATTAAATGGGAGTAACGACTAACAAGGCTATTTTTAAAATGTAAGGAGAAAAAAAAAAATAATAATAATTACACCAGTAAAGTATAGATACCCAAAATTTCAGAGGTGTTTATGATTCCACTCAACAGCACTCAAAGCGTCACATTTTTTAAATTTCAGTACCGACTGGTACCGTCGGTACTTTTTGACAACTCTAATAAGAGATACATTAGGTATTTTAATGCATGATGAAACTTCATATTACACGTAACTGATTCATGTATACATTTGCTCCAAGGTAAATACATATTATTAACCAGTATTAAAACATGTATTAAATGGAGCTTATAATTATGTATAACTATTATAATAATATTGCACATTAATCTTACTCACAGTTCTGCTTCGGAGTGCTTGCAATCCAAGTTTGTCCGTCAACTCACTGATGGGCATTGCATTCGGTAAATCTTGTTTATTTGCAAAAACCAGCAGGACGGCATCTCTCAGTTCATCTTCCTGAAGCTGTTGAATTTGGAAACAGAAATACTCATAATAAACATTTCACATTTACGGATGATTTGTGCACAATAAAGCAAATGTTTTGTCAAAATGCCCCAATTGTGCTATTTTAAAGCTTCCTAGTTTTGTTTTGGAGGTCTGCTACAATAGGTTCATATGCATCCGAGGTAGGGCTGTCACTTTTGTGAAAAAAATCCTTTTCGATTTTCGAGACATAAGTGTTCATTGAATCGATTGTAAAATCGATTTTCCATGTCTAAAGACGTTTCCATTTTCAACGCCAAATATAGGCCAATCCACGGACAACTAACCGGCATTAGGACGAACGTAAAGAGGGAGCTTGAGACGCACAATATTTCTGATGATTTATTGGCATGAAATTTCGTGTACAATTACAAACAGGAGTGTAACATTCTCGAAAAGCAGAGTGGACTGCCATAACATCAATGAAAAACATTACTGCAGGCTTTATCTTGGCTGTTTTCACCATTAGAAATGTCAAACAAATTTCACCTACGTAGCCTGTAGCCCGAGTCTGTTAGCTATCTGTAGCCTATGCTTGAAATTTTCTAAATACTGGCGACACCTTATGCAGAAGTAGGCTATAATTTGCTGTCATGTGTGTTTATCAGAACCTGCAGTTGCTGTGTGATGCGCGTTCGCTGCGGGCGTATCGTGACGAGCTGGACGCGCTCTGAGAGAAAGCGCCTTTCAGACAGGGCACGGCATTCGCGGCGCTATGAGACCCATTCATTTCAATGGCTTGCGAGACATTCTGTTTTGTGAAAGTAACTTTTGTTTTTACCTCCAAAACACACCAACAATTGGTCAGATCTATGCCATTGGACTGTGCGGTTCAATGCCTGAGCCATTCAATAGGCTACAGATAGTGCGAGACGTTTTGTTGCTGGGTCGACCAAGCGGTGCGCACGCCGCGGTCAAAGTTCAATCGCGCAAATCGCGTTGTATCTGAAGCACAACGCTAAACCTAGTTCCGCGCATTCTGCGTCCTGAAAGCCGTTAAAATCGATTCCCTATTTTCATTTTCGAAACTTGTGTTGGTTGGTCCGATCGATTTTCGAACAAAAAGTGACAGCCCTAATCCGAGGTCAAAAAACATTTTAACTTTCTCAAAATACTAAATACAAAATTTGAATATGGTGCAAAAGTTAATTTATTTCAGTAATTCAACTAAAAAGGTGAAACTATTATATTATATAGACTCATTACATGCAAAGTGAGATATTTCAAGCCTTTATTTGTTATCATTTTGATGATTATGGCTTACCGCTTATGAAAACCCCAAATTCAAAATTAGAATATTGTGAAAAGGTTTTCATAAGCTGTAAACCATAATTATCACAATTATAACAAATAAAGGCTTGAAATGGTTTTAATCTGAGAAGGGCTTTTCCTCACCATCTTCTGAAGCTCTTCTGCCGCTTCTTGTGCTCGCTCGCGATCGTTACTGTCCACAACGAAGATCAGACCCTGAAGAAACAACACAACGGGTCACATTCAGAGTAAAAACATCAGGCAGAAACTAAAAAGCACAAGTTCTTCTCTAAAAGACTCAAACTGAATGCACACAAAGCTGCATCACATTGTGTGATGAGACTCAAATCAGTCGGTGCTGCCCAAACTCTTCAGATCATCAGACTCATATCTGACCCTGAATCACAAACCCAGTCTTGAGTCGCACGGGTATATCTTTGGCAATAGCCAACAACACACTGTATGGGTCAAAATTATACATTTTTCTTTTATGCCAAAAATCATTAGGATATTAAGATCATGTTCCATGAAGATATTTAGTAAATTTCCTACCGTAAATATATAAAACATGTATTTTTGTGAGTGAATGCAGCACAATCGTGAACATAAATGCACAACTTTAAAGGAGATTTTCTCAATGTTTCGATTTTTTTGCTCCCCCAGTTTCCAGATTTACAATAGTTGTATCTCGCCTAAATATTGTCCTATCCTAACAAACCATACATCAATGGAAAGCTTATTTATTCAGCTTTCGGATGATGTATAAATCTCAATTTCAAAAATGTTACCCATGTGACTGGTTTTGTGGTCCAGGGTCACAAATGATCAGGGATCTTGTTGAAAACAAATGTGAGCCACTATCCAACTTCCTTGCAAATGTTAAGAAGAATTAGACATTTTTGCAGTTTATGAAACCTGTCGATTTTCCATTATGAGTTAATTGCTGACGAATAATCTCAAAAATCCAGCACAGAAAAAGAGAATTACATGAACAGAAGAGAAACTGTTCTGTTCTCCAAATCAAACTCTAGTAAAGGCTGTGCCAGTTCAACTTAATCCTAATAGAAATACCAACATCCTCTACAAAGAACATCAACGGCATCCAGCCAAACTATAACTACACACCCGTAGTTGTTGTTCTAGCAGCTCACAAGGCTGGACGATCAAACTCAATCAGAACGGCCATGGCAGAATGAGCAATTCATCGGCTGGAATGCTGCGACTCCACAGTTGTCTGACTATCTCAACGTGTGCGAGGGGACGTCCTGCTGTGATGTGAGGCCATCTATGCATGCGTTTACCTGGGTATTCTGGAAGTAGTGTCTCCACAGAGGCCTGATCTTATCCTGACCACCCACATCCCACACGGTGAAGCAGATGTTCTTGTATTCGACCGTCTCCACGTTAAAACCTAAAGGAATCACACAGGGTTGGGTGCGTTAGCATTTAAAGGAACTTTGTGGGACTTTAGCTTATTCAGCGTATCCCCCAGAGTTAGAGAAGTCCATACATACCCTTTTCATCTCCGTGCGTGCCGTAACTCTATCTGACGCACCCACCGCTAGCCTAGCTTAGCACAAAGACTGGAGGTAAATGGCTCCAGCTAGCGCTTCGCCTTCTGAGAATATAGTTCCCAGTATGTATACGGTTAGAAGATGGCTGTCTCATGTGACCTTGTTATTTGTACACGATGTGACTATACAAATCACAACATGTAAATAGGAAAATGTTGGCGTTATTTTGTCACTTATTGGGAGCAGTATGCTAGCTGGAGCCATGTACCTCCAGTCTTTGTGCTAAGCTAGGCTAGCGGTGGGTGCGTCAGATAGAGTTACGGCACGCACCGTGATGAGAAGGGTATGTATGGACTTATCTAACTCTGGGGGATACGGTGAATAAGCTAAAGTCCCAAAAAGTTGGCGTGTTCCTTTAAGAGATGCCGATTTTTGCAGTTGTTCGCATCAAGATGAGAGTTTCAGGGTAATAAATCAATAGCAAATATCACAAAACCTGTCATGGAAACATGTAAAAAATCTTCCATTCTTCATTTCCTTTAGGCAAAATATCCTTTTGGCGGTAAATATTTGACTTTAAAATGGATGTTTTTGTGAGAATATCTCTTAATTTAAGGTATATTTATTATAATGGGAAAGCCTATAGGATATCAACACTGCGAAGTCCCACGTATAAATCTTTCATACATAAATTCATAAATTGAGTATTTTGGTGTCTCATTTGTCAGTATTTGATCTGTTATCTTACCTATAGTTGGAATTGTTGTGACTATTTCTCCCAGTTTGAGTTTGTACAGGATTGTGGTTTTCCCTGCAGCATCCAGACCAACTGAAGGAGAACAGGAAACAAATCACGACAAACACTTTGGAAAACTTTGCATAAAATACTTCCTCCTATTCTCTTGTAAACCAAGTAAACACCCCAAAACGATACGTGACTTATTCACGGATTTATTTTACTACCATTTAAAATATTAGACTTGTATATAAACAGCTTGAAAAATATCAACAGCAAAATATAATTTTACACAAAATAGTCAGTTAGCTAATTTAGAAAACCAGTTTCCAACTCACCCATGAGAATTCTCATCTGCTTTTTCCCAAACAAGCGAGAAAAGACGCTTGAAATGGTCAAACCCATGTTAAAACAGCTCAAAAACAACTAAACAAAAAAAGTGTAAGAGTCAAACACTTATTAGAGGAGTGGAACTATGAGGAGCTAGCGCTTTAGCACAGCAGCTTCCAGCACTCAAACATCAACCTGCTCAGACTCCAGTCCACATCGGCAGGCACAATAACGCCTTCTTCTTGTTTTCTTTCACTTTCCTCACTCTTTTCTTCTCTCTGTCCAGTTGGAAGTGTGTTTTGTGCCGCAGTTTGAACGAGACTGTGTGTTTCTTCTCCACGTCAGACTTTTTTCTTCGCAGCGGCTCCAACGCGGTCGAAATTACGTCACCGCTGCCACGTCACGACACACTGATGAAGAGCCGAAGACTTTAGACCAAAAAATAAATAAAAACACTTCAGACGTCAATCAAGTTTCTGATTGATTGTTTACCCACATGTGTGATCATTTTAGTTTAAAATGTTCAAACACTGACACCTAAACATGCATGAATGCAGTGGGATATATAGCATATAGTAAGCAATATAAAATATTACACATGTTGACTTAATTTTTTGTACTTTGTTCTGTTATTATTTTTTTCTTCTTGGAAACTTGTTAAACTAATAAAGAAAAGAAAAAAATGACCTATGTTAAATTATACAAATTTGTATGACCGTATCTCTATCTATCTATCTATCTATCTATCTATCTATCTATCTATCTATCTATCTATCTATCTATCTATCTATCTATCTATCTATCTATCCAGTATCCATCCACTTATCTATCACTCATCCATCCATCTATCCATCCATCCATCTATCATCTATCTATCTATCTACTCATCTATCATCTATCATCCATCCATCCATCCATCCATCCATCTATCTATCTATCTATCTATCTATCTATCTATCTATCTATCTATCTATCTATCTATACATCTACCATCCATCCATCCATCCATCCTATCTATCTATCTATCTATCTATCTATCTATCTATCTATCTATCTATCTATCTATCTATCTATCTATCTATCTATCTATCTATCTATCTATCTATCTATCTATCCATCCATCTACTATCCATTCATCCATCCATCATAATTGAGCAAAAAACTATTTATCATGCATTTTTCTATTCTGTTTAATATTTATTTATTTATTTTAAATGAGAGTGATACTAATGTTTGTAAATAAATACATTATTTATTGGACATTATGGCACAGATCAATATTACAGTCAGACATCAGCTCGTCCTGAACACACAGTACAACAAGTCAAACATGATGACTGTGGTACATTAACAGTACATTGAATACAGTAGAACAAAATAATAGTGCATATACACAGTACAGCATAGTGCATAATTTATAAATTCAGTTATATACATATTTGAAAGGCACATGGAAGGTAGGCAAATATATACATGATTAAAATTAACTATACACAATTTACTGAACTAGAATTTTATAATATTACATGAATATCTTAAATAAATAAAAACGGAGACATAACATACATTCAGTTATGATTTAGTGTATTTTCTTCTGTAGTGTTTTATCGTTTGGACAGTTGATCCGAGAGCCAATCCAGTCCTTCATATAAACCTGATCCTTGAACCGCACATGTGGGCTGAACGAACCACTGAGAGAGAGAAACACATCATCAGCTCTATCCCACACATCTGGTGTGTGTGTGTGTGTGTGTGTGTGTGTGTGTGTGTGTGTGTGTGTGTGTGTGTGTGTCACACACTCACCTGTATTCCTCTCAGTGTGTGTAAACCCAGTCTGTCTGTCAGCTCAGAGACGGTCATGGCTTTGGGTAAATCCTGCTTGTTAGCCAGAACTAACAGAACAACATCTCTCATCTCATCCTCCGCCAGCTGAAAAGGTTCAAATAGATTTGATGCACGCACACAATATCACATGTAGACTGTGATTATACTGAACTAGTGTAATATATCTGATCATATAGATGATTTACCATCATTTTTAGTTCCTCTGCTGCCGTTTCAATCCTCTCAGGATCACTGCTGTCCACCACAAAGATCAGACCCTGAATCATACAAACACACACACACACGCACACGCACACACACACACACACACACTGATTGTTCACTCCATAATGGTGACATTTTCAAAGCTATAACTACAATCTCGTACTCCATAATGAACTCTTACCTCAGTGTATTGATAATAATATTTCCAAAGACTTCTGATTTTGGTCTGACCACCAACATCCCACACAGTGAAGGAGATGTTATTATAATCTACTGTTTCAACATTAAAACCTAGAGAGGAAAGAATAGGATATTTAATAAAATAAAAAAAGACATGATAACTGTATTTATTTAAATACATAATATTTATCTTACCAATAGTTGGAATGGTTGTGACAACTTCACCAAGTTTGAGTTTGTAGAGGACTGTGGTTTTCCCTGCTGCATCCAGACCAACTTGAAGAAGAAATATTTACATTTATTCCACAATGGATTCATAAGTAAAATAATCATAGACTTATTTCAGATTATTAATATGCAATTGTTTTCTTCTTCTGTGGCCTAAAATGATTTAAGAACATGATAACAACAATAAGGGCTAAACTGTAAGACTTTAAACTCAAAATGTGGAGAATATATAATATTATATTATTATATATAATTATTACAAAATATATTTAGGCCTACTCACCCATTAGCAATCTAATCTGCTTTTTCACAAAGAGACGAGAGAAAACACCGGAGAAATAGTTACCCATGTTTAGCTAGAACAAAATACGTGCCACTGCCTATGGCTAAAGGCTCGTATTGGTATAGTGTGTGTTCAGTGTGTGTGAGTGTTTATATAGGCTGTTTACTTTCGCTTTGACCGACAGCTCAACACCGCCACTCTCACACAAGTCGCGCGCAGTTTCTCTCGCGGCAAATCCAACGCGTTCGATATGACGTCACATACGGTGTCACGTGTCAAAACAAACTTTTTTTTAGCCAACACACACACAAAAAAAAACGTACTTTTTGTCCAATTTAAAGTTAGCTCTCTTGAATGAAGTAAATAATTGTGTGGCAAATATGAGCAGAGCGTCTGGTCAGTCATAACAAGTAGCTGTGATTGCTATAGACCTTCACCATAAAAACACTGTGATAATATTACAAGCATTTTTGTGTCTCTGTATGTCACTAAATAATCTAAAAGGGATAGTTCACCCAAAAATGTTGTCATAATTTACTCATCCTCAAGTTGTTCCAAGCCTATATGAGTTTCATTCTTCTGCTGAACACAAAAGAAGATATTTTGGAGTATTTTTCCCCCCTATGGAAGTTTTATTAAACCTTTATTTTTTTTTATTTTTACAGGCAAGTCATTAAGAACAAGTTCTTATTTACAATGGCGGCCTGACACAAGTTAATGGCAACCGTCAACTTTTTGTGTTCAACAGAAGGAAGAAACTCATACAGGTTTGGAACAACTTGATGGTGAGTAAACGATGACAGATATTTCATGTTTCATTGTTTGAACTATCCCTTTAACATTCCAAGCTATTTGAGAAATTAAATGTGTTACGGTAAAATGACGAACCAACATAACAAATCAGATGATGCAAATGCAATGAACTTAAAGTTCACTATAATCAGTTTATAAAGCAACTGTAAACACCAATAACTCACCTAAAATGGTCACCAAACAGCAAACCCCATCAGGGTAGCACACAAAACAATAAAATACAAAAAACATTAACCAAATAACAAAAGGTGGCATAAAACAGTCCAGTGCACATCAATAGCGAAAAAGATACTATTTTTGTTTTATGATATTTTGCCTTAAAAGTAGGCCCACACGTATTGCTATTTGATATTGGCATATATATATATTACAAATATTACAAAATATTGTCTTTTAAAATATAATTCCTTGCATATAGTTACTTATCCTACAGTTTGTACATACATAAAAAAAAAATTTTATGGCATCATGTTGTGTTTAAGGTTTGGTTGTGGTAACTAAAGGTCTGATCCCGAATGTTGATATGAACTGTTGCAGTTTTGCCCTTGATCAACACACACTCAACTCCCGGTTACTCAGCTGGACTGAACCTCTATAAAGGTTACTGTAAATAGTCACTTTAGATTTAAACAAAAACTAGCTAAATGACAAATTAATAGTTAGTAAAAAAAAATTATGTTAGCTTTCCATTTCCCAAATACAGTTTAGTTGAAATGAGTGAAAAGGAGTAAATTGAAAGGAGTATTCAAGACTTTTGTTTGTTTGTTTTGTAAATGCATAATTTATTGGAGCTTGTAGGACCGCCGAAATCCCACTATGGGTGATGGTATAATGCGGGAGCCACGTAATGGGAAAGTCATGTGACCAATGATAGAAGGGGAGTGTCATTAATTAAGTGGGGTTAAGACACCTTTGTTTGTGTGTGTGTGTGTGTGTGTAGTATGGAAGAATGGGGATGCTGGAGCACATATTTTGGTGATGGTGCAAACACAAACTTTCCAGTTGTGATCTTAGTCAGAGGGTGCAGGGTTAGCTAATACCTCTTCAGTGTTACACCTATAGTTTCGAGGGAGAGAAGCCATGATTACCAGATATCTTGAAGAGACAGTCCCATAGTCTTCAATCTTTATCATAATGCAAATGACTGCTGTGAAATCAAGACCATGTTACCACCACTCGCACTGAGACATTTAAAATAATACCAAACATGAAACAATAGATTCACAACATACATTATATGTGGTATAGACATTAAAGAAGTTTGTCCTGTGCCTTTTCTCTGAGATCTTCTCTCCAGATTAGTGAGTTTTCTTGTTTTATTGCATGGTGTTTGATCTCTTTTGACTAAACGTATCACAAGCACAAGATTGAATGTTTTTGCACTAAAACATGCACACATTATACTTTGTATTTATTAAATAAGAATGAAATATAGGGATATTGATGTTTGTAAATAAATGCATAATTTATTGGAGATATTTGAAAGGCACAGATGTATTTTACAGGCAGACATCAGGTCGTTCTTTCAAAGTGCAATTACAACATACGAAAACATGACAAACTTTCTTTCAAAGTCTATATAAATAATGATATAATATATACTGTATAACAAATAATTTTTTCAAAACTAAGACTAACAATTTAATAAATTAATAAATCGAAATGCTTTTGAGATAATAAACAGTTGGAGGATGTTATAATATATACAGTACATTCTATTACAATGCATTTTTCAAGTATCAGTCCACAAAACAAAAACAAAATAAAGTTTTAAAGCGACCATGAAATCATTTCATGTCGACTTAAATGATGAATTATTGTTGTTTGGACAGTTGATCCGAGAGCCAATCCAGTCCTTCATATAAACCTGATCCTTGAACCGCACATGTGGGCTGAACGAACCACTGAGAGAGAGAGAGAAACACATCATCAGCTCTATCCCACTCGTGTGTGTGTGTGTGTGTGTGTGTGTGTGTGTGTCACACACTCACCTGTCTTCCTCTCAGTGTGTGTAAACCCAGTCTGTCTGTCAGCTCAGAGACGGTGATGGCTTCGGGTAAATCCTGCTTGTTAGCCAGAACTAACAGAACGACATCTTTCATCTCATCGTCCTCCATTACCATTTTTAGTGCTTCTGCTGCCAATTCAGTCCTCTCATGATCATTGCAGTCCACCACAAAGATCAGACCCTGAATCATACAAAGATGGCATTTCACAAATAAAGCCATTTGGGCAAATATATAGTAAACTGAAAAATCAGATTGCACTTAAATAGTGATAAAACTCTGTTACCTTGGTGTCCTTAAAGTATGGTTTCCAGAGGCTTATGATGATACTCTGATATCCAACATCCCACACAGTGAAGGAGATGTTTTTATATTCAAAAGTCTCAACATTAAAACCTAGAGAGGTGTCAGAATTATGAGCAGTTAGACCTGAAATATAGAAACTAATTCATGGCTTAATTATAGCGTAATATATTTTGCTTTGAGTTTCTTACCAATCGTTGGAATAGGCGTGGCAACTTCACCAAGTTGTAAATTGAGTTTGTAGAGGATTGTGGTTTTCCCTACTGCCTGCAGACCAACTTGGAACATAAATATTTACATTTATTCCTCAGTGAAAATGCACAAGATTCATAATTGGAACATTTTCAAAAATTTCACATATTAATTAAGCCAAATTAATATGCATATATTCGCAATAGAGAAATAATAGTTTGTTCAAATGTTCAAATAATAAGAGTAAAGATCAGGTTTTTAAAAGATTTTGAGAAAAAAAAATTTTTTTACTCACTCATAAGCAACCTCATCTCTTTTTTCCCAAAGAGACGTGAGAAAATGCTAGAAAAGAAGACGCCCATTTTTAAAAGTGCTGATGAAAATGCTGTTTGCTGTATTCAGAGAACATAAACGTCCAAAACAAGGAAGAGGCTCAGATTGATAGTGTGATGTTGAGGTGAGTGTGTGAGTGTTTATAAAGGCTTTTCTGCTTTCGTTTTGACTGACAGCTCGACACAAGACGCGCAGTTTCTCTCGCGGCAAATCCAACAACGTGTTCCAAATTACGTCACATACGGTATCACTTGCTTAGGCTTGTTTGAGATGCGCCTCGCCTGAAATTTAGGCGAGAGTAGGCGTCTGCAGTGAGGGGAGAAGTGAAAACATTCCTCCATATAATGGACATCAATGGGCCCCAAACGGTTCAAGGTCCAGATGACAGTGTCAGCGCCGCTTCAACGGGCTTTAAATGACCCCAGACGATGAATACGGGTCTTATCTAGCGAAACGATCGGTCATATTAAAAAATAAATAAAAAAGTTTAAGTTTTATAAGCACAAACGCTCGCCTTGCTCTGTTCTGTGATGCGCGTTCGTGACGTCATTAATACGCAGTTATGCTGAAAAGGTCACGCTTGACAAGTCAGTGTTTACACATGTGCGGAAGGAGGACCATACACACATATTCAAATGTCTTTGTGTCAGTTTAGCGTTTAAAATGCCCATTGCGTGTGCGTATCCTGGGTGTTGTAATATTAAAAAGCCTAAAAGAACATTTTCGTCAGGACAGAATTTTTTTACTTTTCATAGAAGCGTGACCTTTACAACGTAATTGCGTATTACATGACGTCTCAAACGCGCATCACAGAACAGAGCAAGGCGAGCATTTGTGCTTATAAAACTTCAACTTTTATTTTTATTTTTGAAATGAGCGATCGTTTCGCTAGATAAGACCCGTATTCATCGTCTGGTGTCGTTTAAAGCCCGTTGAAGCGGCGCTGACACGGTCATCTGGACCTTGAACCGTTTGGGGCCCATTGACGTCCATTATATGGAGAAATGTGTTCATCAAAAACCTTCATTTCTTTTCCACTGAAGAAAGAAAGACATGGACATCTTGATGACATCGGGGTGAGTACATTATCAGCAAAAGTTTTTTTTTAAAGTGAACTAATCCTTTAAGGTTTATGCCTCAGCATTTCACGAGGGGGCCGATGGAAAGTCATTAGGTTGACATCCTTTAATAGGTCAGTTTCTGAAGGGAGTTAGACGTTTTGGTCCAGTCCGCACTCTGCGGGCACCGAGTTGGGACTTGCCTCTTGTATTAGACTCTCTCATTGAGTTCCCGTTTGAGCCTATTGCGGAAACAGATTAGAAATCTCTGTCTCTCAAGACGGCCTTTCTCTTGGCTCTCTGCTCTTCTAAGGCGGTGTCAGTTTGGCCTAACCCTGCATTTTTGCCGAAAGTACTTAAGCCCCAGTTTAGAAACCAAGTACTAGAGGTGGTTCAATTTCAAATCTTTTCTTCCAGAACAGGAGCAGTTACTCACCCCGTGTCCAATGAGGCATTGCATACCTATGTAAATCGTAGTCACTCTTTGAGGAAATCTAATCTTCAGCTTTTTGTCTGCTCTGGTCTGGCTAGGCAAGGGTTACTGCTGTCTAAACAGCGTTTGTTACATTGGATAGTCAATGTCATCTCCTATGCCTAATCGAGGAGAGGTTCCTACGACCCCACTCTACAAGAAGAGTTGCTACATCTGTAGTTCGGTTCATTTGGTCCGGACCAAGGGAGAAAAATTATACTTTGTAGCATTTCTCAGGCGTTTTGGTTCCTTTTCACACCACACTGATCGCTCTGGTCCAAATCAGTTGATGAAACAAACCAAAATGCAGTCACGTGACGATCCACATCACTCGTTGGCCAGATGTGTCTTGAACGTATTTTTATAACTGCACTTCGATTGGTCAGAATTAACGTGCGGGGAAACTCCAACTCTTGGTAGTAAACAAATAGGAGGAAAATCCGGCAGACAACGCACCGCTTTTTACTATGGAGAGACGACTGGGCTGATTGTATCCCTGGTCATAGTTTATTATATAGTTTGTCTACGGCATTTTAGGCAAACAATAACATCTGAGAATGAAGTGAGGATGCGGCTTGAAAATAAAGTTTTATGCACTGCACGCAGCGAGTCACTTCGGGAGGAGACGTGCATTAATGTTGCTAAACAGTGAGATAATACATAGACTACGGCAGCTGGTTTAGTCCAAAAATGCGCAGTTCTTTGGCAATTGGCCACAACCACAAACTAACCGCTTCAGAGTTCGTTTGAAAGCGAAGTACTCGTTTGAAAGCTTGTTTGGTCCACTTTTGATGCGCACCCGAGTCCGATTGCTGCATTCATACCTGCGCAAAAGAACCGCACCAAGTGGGACAACGAACCCTAGTGCGATTCAACCCAACTATAGTCTCGCGTAGCCAGACCTTCAGACTGACGGCTGAAGGTCTGGAATTCATAGCAGCTTTCTTTGGCCAAGGCCCGCCCATAAGGCCGTTTGACCGACATGTCAAACAACCAATTACAGTTCGTTTCGTTCAGCATCACGTTTCGGGGCGTGGAAATGTCCCCACAACAAACAGACCGGCGTGCAACAAGTCAGTCAGCATAGAAAATCTCTTAAAGATAAAATAATCTCTTAAAGAGTCTATGCCGTGAACCTTGCATTCTTTTGAGAATCCTACGTTTAGCTGATCTTGATAAATGCTCATTGTCACTCATGTAAACACACCCGGCGGACCGAAAAAAAACGCGACACTCGCGCCCCCCGGAAATCCGATAAAATTCAACCAATCAGATGACGACTTCGACATTCCTGAAGTGTTTCCAGTTAAGTGTACCATATGCATCAGACGTTTAGCCAACGTTCCGTGGGCGTGACGTCTGAGGCTGAGACTAACCAAACTATAATGAGGCAGGAGTGAAAGCACCCTTAGAGGACTCTCCGGATAGGCTAGTGACAATGCCCTATAATTTTTGAGATACCCCTACCGGAGGTAGAACTAAACCAAATAATGTTTTTCCTCATCTCTAAGGTCTCCCATATATGAAATGGATTCTTGGCTCAAAATATTTTACTGCTAAGATTGTTAAATTAACAGATATTGTTATACACCCCAAAGCCAAAAAAGGACTAAAATATAGCCTGTCCGTATGGAAGTTATGGCATATAAGCTGGTGCAGATCAATCACACAAGCTCTGAGAGCTTTGAAACTTGACATATTTGTAGTCAGGAAGTTGCTTTACCTACTAGAAAAGACTGCATGTGAATATCTTGATGTATGGAATAAATAGAGACATATAAACACATACCAAAAATAAGCGGACATACACAAATTGAATATCTATGCAGAATGTTTTCATTTACTTTGTGGTTGCTTTGCCAATGATTAACATATAAACATATATGATGGCTTGTTGGAAAGGTGGGGTTGTGCTGAATCCAACAATACCAAATATGTAAATATAGCATGATAACTTTAAGGAAGTTCATCCCGCTTTTATAGTGCGGTAAGCTCCGCCTACAGGGTCATAGGCATGACTTTGTTTACATAAGGTCTCGATAGAAGGCGGAACAAAGGTTTCATTCTATTTAGACTGACCGCCATCCTTCGTTCTCACAGATTCATAGTTATATTCATCTCTCTTCTTGTAGTGGATCAGACACCTACGAGATCAAGTTAAGGCGGATATTTACACTCATGTGCTTTGTTGCTGATAAACTGGATGTAATTTAAGTTCTGTTGCTTTTATATGAAAATAAATATACTGAACAAGACACCCAAAGTACTTGTTATTTATTTCCGTTCGAAAGACGTGTTTATCAATCATTTTTACTTTAATTACAGACATGTTTTTATATATATTTTTTAGAAATATGACAACAATCATAATCAAAGGTCGCACTGTCAGAGAGTTTGGGAATATTCACATATAATTTGTACACATAAAAACACGATATTAGAGTTTTCAAATCAAACATTTTAAAAGAGAACAATACATCACGGTTGTTTAAAACAATTAGCATTGTGTTGTCAGCCAGTCGATTCCCATCATTTGATCAGCGGTGGATATACATATACATTTCTAATGTGTCCGAGTGTGATATGACAATGATGACAACTGTTGTTCTGTTCTTTCAAGCATTTAATAAAAAATATATAATTCTAACCGGCATGCATCTCACCGGTGATACGAGCCTAATGATATGTATTACAGGAAGACATCAGGTCATTCTTTTAAAGTGCAAATACAACAGAACACATACTAAAATATGACACACTTTCCTTCAAAGTCCATAGAACAACAATCAAAATATATAAATATTTTTTCAAAAGTTTTAACATAAATAAATCAATAGGCTTTTAAGATAATAAACAGTTGGAGGCTCTTATAATATATACAGTACAATCTATTACAATGCATTTTTCAAGTATCAGTCCACAAAAAAAAATAATAATAAAGTTTTAAAGCGACCATGAAATCATGGACAATTTTAGTTGTTTATGCAATACTACATACTACTTATGGAGTATTTATTATATAAAGCTAATCTTTAATCAAATTAACTTGCAGAGACATCTCTTCTCTTCCCTGATGACGTGTTTACTGGCGCGATCAAGCCCTGCCCTATTAGTTCTTGTTATATCTTGTCACTCAGATATCCGTCACAATAAGGAAGAGAAGACTTTTGTAACTTTCATTTCATGTCGACTTAAATTATGAATTATTGTTGTTTGGACAGTTGATCCGAGAGCCAATCCAGTCCTTCATATAAACCTGATCCTTGAACCGCACATGTGGGCTGAACGAACCACTGAGAGAGAGAGAGAAACACATGTGACCTCACACATCTGCAGTGTGTGTGTGTGTGTGTGTGTGTGTGTGTGTGTGTGTCACACACTCACCTGTCTTCCTCTCAGTGTGTGTAAACCCAGTCTGTCTGTCAGCTCAGAGACGGTCATGGCTTTGGGTAAATCCTGCTTGTTAGCCAGAACTAACAGAACGACATCTCTCATCTCATCCTCCGCCATCATTACTTTTAGTTCCTCTGCTGCCATTTCAATCCTCTCATGATCACTGGTGTCCACCACAAAGATCAGACCCTGAATCATACAAACACACACACATGCAAAGTCAACATTTCGCAAATAAAACCACATTTGGGCAAATATAGTAAACTGCAAAATCAGATTGCACTTATATAGTGATCAAATACCTTAGTGTTCACATAGTAATGTCTCCAGAGACCTCTGATGACACTCTGACCGCCGACATCCCACACCGTGAAGGCGATGTTTTTATATTCAACTGTCTCAACATTAAAACCTAGAGGAGGAATCATGAGCAGTTAGACATGACATACAGAATAAAAATGAATGCAGGAATTGATCAATTATTATATGGCTTAATGTTTTGCTTTGAATTTCTTACCAATAGTTGGAATAGATGAGACAACTTCACCAAGTTTGAGTTTGTAGAGGATTGTGGTTTTCCCTGCTGCATCCAGACCAACTTGAAGAAGAAATATTTACATTTATTCCACAATGGAAATGCACATAATATATTTTAAAAATCACATATTAATTAGTGCAAATGAATATGCATATATATTCACAATCGCATAGAAAAATAATAGTTTGTTCAAAATTTGTTTACGAATCAAATAATACGAGTAAAGTACATTTTGAGAAAAAAAAAAAAAACATTTACTCACCCATAAGCAACCTCATCTCTTTTTTCTTCAGGAGACGTGCGAAAAGGTTAGAGAAGAAGATGCCCATTTTTAAAAGTGCTGCTGTTTGCTGTATTCAGAGAACATAAACGTCCAGAGGACGAGGCTCAGATTGATAGTGTGATGTTGAGGTGACTGTGTGAGTGTTTATATAGGCTTTTCTGCTTTCGGTTTGACTGACAGCTCGACACAAGACACGCGCAGTTTCTCTCGCGGCAAATCCAGCGCGTTCGAAATGACGTCACCCACTGTATCGCTTGTCTAAAAGCTAATATTGTTATGATGTAAAGTTTCAAATCTCTTCTTAGCTGAATAAAGATTTCAAAAGTTCGCTATATCTGACGAGGATTATATGCGATGTTTTTTTTTTCTTTTTTCCTTCAGGCATAATTTCTGAAGCCTAGCCCAAAACAAGTTGAGTTTAAATTCATATTATAGCATATAGGCTACCTACTGTTTTATGTTTTGATGCATAAAAATGGTTGTTAAATAAAAAATCATAGCTGTTTAGTAACATTTCGACATTCTGTGGTGGAAGTGTCACCCTTAATTTAATATGATTTTAAATAACAAGTACAATTACGAAGTATAACACACACATAATATATTTGTATTTATTTAAAATAAAATAGCGCTTCACTGATACTGTCGGTTTGATCACCAAAATAATAACTCTTGTCCTTTTTTTTATTTTGTTTTTATTCTTTTTATTTTTATTTATTTTTATTGCAACAATAAAAATACAAAGATTTGTACAAGAATATACATCTCACAACCAGTAGTAAATCACATACATAAGAATATGTAAAAAAAAATATATATATATATTAGAACATGCCAGGGGTAAAATTACAGCAATTTAAAATAACAAAAAGCTTCATCTTTCTTGTTTTTTTTTGTTCTTAATTTGATCTATTACCATATTGTTTAATTTCTTTTATAAAGTGTTAAAAATTTGGCTCAGCTTTAGACCATTTTTTTACATGAATGTGATATTTTCCAAGTACAATAAAAAGTAATAACTCTTGTCTTGTTCCTGAATGATTCATATTTTGCACTTTGTTTTGTCACGTGATTATGACGACGTGACGTCATTTCGAACGCGTTGGATTTGCAACGAGAGAAACTGCGCGCGGCTTGTGTGAGAGTGGCGGTGTTGAGCTGTCAGTCAAAGCGAAAGCAAACTGCCTATATAAACACACACACACACACACACACACACACACATCTTCACACTAGCAATCTGAGCTTCTTCCTCGGGACATTTATTTTCACGGAATACAGCAAAAAGCTTTTTAATTTGCACTTTAAAAAATGGGCGTCTTCTTCTCTAACATTTTCTCACGTCTCTTTGAGAAAAAAGAGATGAGGTTGCTTATGGGTGAGTACATTTATTTATTTATTAAAATGTAAAACACTGATCTTTACTCTTTGATTCTTATTCAGTTTTTAAAACAAATATTTCTCTAGTCCACTGATACGTGAATTTAATACAACTTCAGAAAATATTATAAAAAAATGACAATTATGAATCTAGTGCATTTTGATTGTGGAATAAACGTTATAAATATCTATTTTCCAAGTTGGTCTGGATGCAGCAGGGAAAACAACAGTCCTCTACAAACTCAAACTTGGTGAAGTTGTCACAACCATTCCAACTCTAGGTAAGAAATTTCAGGTCAAAGAAATGTCTATTGTTTATTATATTTCATAAGTAGAATCACTGATAATGACTGACTCTGATTCTCTCTAGGCTTTAATGTTGAGACAGTTGAATATAAAAACATCTCCTTCACGGTGTGGGATGTCGGCGGTCAGGACGTTATCAGACGCCTCTGGAGACATTACTACCAGAACACTAAGGTAATTATGTGTTCAGTTCAATATGTATTATTTTATCACTTCAAAACTAACCAACTGCTTTTTATGAAATGCCCTGAACAAAGTGTGTGTGTTTGTATGATTCAGGGTCTGATCTTTGTGGTGGACAGCAGTGATCCTGAGAGGATTGAAACGGCAGCAGAGGAACTAAAAATGATGGTGAATCATCTATATGATCAGATATATTACACTAGTTCAGTATAATCACAGTCTACATGTGATATTGTGTGCGTGCATCAAATCCATTTGAACCTTTTCAGCTGGCGGAGGATGAGATGAGAGATGTTGTTCTGTTAGTTCTGGCTAACAAGCAGGATTTACCCAAAGCCATGACCGTCTCTGAGCTGACAGACAGACTGGGTTTACACACACTGAGAGGAAGACAGGTGAGTGTGTGACACACACACACACACACACACACACACTGCAGATGTGTGAGGTCACATGTGTTTCTCTCTCTCTCTCAGTGGTTCGTTCAGCCCACATGTGCGGTTCAAGGATCAGGTTTATATGAAGGACTGGATTGGCTCTCGGATCAACTGTCCAAACGATAAAACGCTACAGAAGAAAATACACTAAATCATAACTGAATGTATGTCTCCAGATTTGTTTTATTTTGGTATATTCATGGAATATTGTTAAACATAATTCTAATTCACTGTATATTTAACTTATCACTGGTGTAAATACATTTTTTAAATCATTTTTGTACATGTCTGCCTTCAATATGTGCCTTTCAAATATCTTCAATAAATTGTGTATTTATTTACAAAATATTGTAAATTATGATTTAAAATAGAATAGCAAAATACCTAACCAAACATTCATCACAGAAATAATGAGCTTTGTGTGATTTCTAAAGAACAAAAGATTTATGCTCAACACCGATTCATAATTGACATTTATTTACACCTGGAAAATATATATACTTGTTCTTCATGAGGGAAACAGAACAATGAAATTATTTCTAGGGAAAAAAGCTACCGGTGGTTACAGGATTTTTTTTTTTTAAATAATAGTGGTTAGGGTGTTTGATAGAAAAATATTGTTTATGTTGAAACGTTGGGACTGTGGTTTGGTGTACATGGTTTACAAAAAAACGCAAATTTCCATTTATATCATTCTATAATAAATCACCACAGCAACAAATAAAACATCCTGTACAATAACTACCGATATAAATGAGCAGATCAAAAATACAGATGTTAGAAAATATCCCTCAGTATAACAAACTCGTGTCAAAAAGCAGTTTGTTAGAATATACCTCTTTAAAATTCAAGCATGTTAAAATAGGTTTGTTCTTCAAATATAAAACATGAATGGTTGCCCAACAACCAGTTTTTACACAGGCCCAGATCCATTCAACAACACGTCCCATGAGTCACAGAAACCAGATAAACCCGTGTCTTTGTGTCTCTAGCTCAAGGCACACAACAGAAAACATGTTTCTGGCGGCTCACTTCATTGAATATGAGCATGTGTTTTTATAAGTTATGCGAGAAGAAAAACCTTCTGTTGCTCGACACATTCCATCGATAAAGTGCAAATAACAGAAGCTCTTTCTGAAGCTCAAACAATCATATTTGATGATATTAAAGCACTGATGAACTCTCAAACTTACACACTTGGTCCTAAAAGAGATCAAATCAAATGCACAGAAAATCAAAGGCACAAAGAAACTGCGTTATTCACCTTTATCAGGCAAGCAAGTGTAAAGAAAAGCTGTATTTGAAGACTATAGTGTGTTTAAGTATTAATTTTCTGGATGAGGATGTATATACATGATATTGAAGTAGAAGGAAGACTCACTGGAAAGTTATAACTAGACGAGTTGTTTCTGTTTAACCAGCGACGACAGAGGAAAAGACAATGGCTTTTTTCCCTTCTGTCTTAGTCAGTTTATGAATTAAAAATAAAAATAAATAAATACATGTAAAACTGCACTGGTCTTGGTTGGGTTTGCCTTCATTATGAGAAATTCATATTGCATTTGTGCTGTAGGGTTAAAGCCGGACACCCGTGATTAATGTGCTAAGATTAAATATAGTCTTCAATATTTATAGGTTAGTAGTGTTCGTCTCTGTTAAAGGAGAAATAAATCTGGCTGTTATTGCAATATCAAATTCAAAACACAGTTGACTGGCTGAATATCATGAAAACATGTCCAGGGAAAATTTCACACCAAAATATAATGAAAAAAAAAAATTTCATATGATTTTTAGCATATGACATTTTCTTGATAATTAAGGACATTTTTGCATAAATTCTGTAATACATCATGTTTGAGTTTTTCTAATTTTTTAATAATAATGTAGTGCATAATAACAGAAAAAATACTTGAACAATATTTTACAATTTAATACTTCACAATTTAAATAATGTCGTGTTTTTCACAGTAATGAAAATTAGATTTGGAGCATTATAGTAATGAAAACTAGGTTTAAAGCGCGTTTAATTATGAAAATAATCCATGCAAAATATAGTTTCTTAATTCCTCCTCAGATTGGGGTGAAATATGACCTGATTATCACGAAATTATATATATATGTATTAATATACTATTTTAATGGTCTTTTCTTGATTTAAAATACAATTTCTCCTCATTTTGGGGTGAAATATGACCTGAACATGTTTTTCGACAGGTTTCATGATGTGTTCTGGTGTCACATCACAACCATTTAAATACTTCCATTATGGAGGTGAATATGAACCCGATCCAGTACTCTTTCCTGATTCCATGTTATAAACGTCTTCATGTTTAAAATCAACGGGAATGTTAATCTCACACAGTGAGACGTACAGCATTCAGACTCAGAGTGTGTCCGTAACATGATTTCTGCCATCATTCGTCCCTCAGGCGCCGTGCGGTCAGTCGTCGGTGCTGTTTTTTGGCAATGCCAGCATTGTCCGTTCAAGGGCACTCAGATCTGCAGCAGCAAGCGCACTCGGAGGAGGATCCAGCAGAAATGCGGCGGGGTCGTCTCTGTTACGCCCGTGTGAGCCCCAGTCTGGTCTGTCAGCGCTGGCTGATGGTCAAGGGCTCGGGGGTTTGTGTAAGATGCCCTGCAGGTCCTCTGGAAGAGAGAGTATGATGGTCTCGATATGGGACTGTAGTTTGGGCAGAGTTCCTGGTTTGACAGGAAGTTGATCTTTCTCGGCCTGAGTCTGAGACACAACAGGAGATTACTTTTTTTTTTTTACAATGTAGACAATATATATATAAAAAAATACTTTTCTAAGTTGTGAACATTAATGTTAAGTCCTTATTGTAAAACGTTACCTTTCAGTGCAGCTCACAATAGCTATATTTTCATCCAAAGTTGTGAATTAAACTATGAATATTGCATAAAACCTTCATAAATAAAGCACCGTGTTTAAGAGAACAAAAACCTTCACTTCCTGGCAAACAGGTGCAAAGTATCAGTAATAAAATAATACAAATTAGCTGGAATCAGGGAAGACTGTGCGACTCTTTTTTCCTACATAATAAATGACTTGCACCGCAGATGAAAACGCATATTACGCTACGTTCGGATGCTGGTGTTTGGGAACGCAACTGACCCTTCGCAGGGAGCTTGATTGACAGGCGATCTGACCAATCATAGTTCGCCATCCGCCATTTTGTCGGACAAAGCAGTCAGGAGAGTTAGTAGATTAACATGGGAGGATCTGAACTTGAGAAGCGGAGTGTGCTGACGTCTTTCCGCGGTTAAAACAACATTCCTTCTGATGTTCATTCATGTTTATTTGATGCTATAAATGAACTAGAAGGAAGAGATGATCGGTTCACGAGAAGCTTTAACTGAGGCGACACAGCGATCTGTCACACATTAAAGAGCCACAAAACGTTATTTATTGTTTAAATTTCTTTAAAAAAAATACCAAATTTGAAAGGTGAGACTTTGTTTAATATGTTTAATATCAAAAGTAACCGAAAAGTAAGCTGGTCTGTGTCTGTCAGCGTCCTCTCTGCTCTGCGATGTGTTTTTCACTGCGTGAGAACATGGTGTGTGTGTGTGAGAGCGGCGTAGCTTGTCGGGCATAGTGACAGTAACTAAGGGGGGCGGGTCTTTGCGAACGGTCAATTGTGTGATACTTATCTGAGGTCATTATATCAGATCATGCTGAAGACAGACTTTGCCTTAATCGTTTCAGAATGATCAAACCAACATTAGAGATGCTGTGCGATGCGATTAGTCCGCTGGTTAATCTAGTTATCCAATCACATCCACTGTTGAGGCAAAGTCACCTGAGTCACCTTTTGTTGTGCATCAAAGGATTTATTCAATGAATATGATTCCATCTCAATTTATGTTTTCTTGTAGAGTAAAAAAAAAAATGTACCTGCCTAAATTGAGCTCTTTTATGTGGATTTTATGATCTTGCTTTCATCCAGCAATTTTTATGCGATATCCCAGATTTGTATGGATACATAACTAATGAGAAGTGCACTTAAGCTTTAACAAAGACAATCCCACTCTTGAACTGTTAAGTTGTTAACGCATGAACTTTTACTGACTTCATACACACAGACTGCCTGAAGTACTGACCAGTTTCTCCTTGAGTTTGAGCACCAGGTCGACCGTCTCCACCTCGGTGTGTTTCTGTATCCGCAGCTGTAGGTCTTCCTCACACAGAGCCTCCAGATGAAGAGCTTCCAGCTTCTGCATCATCTCCTTCCTGCGGTTTCTGAACCAGCCGTCGAAGTTCGGACACCTGAGGAACTGCCTGCGCGAGACCACGACAGATGAAAAGAGTGAAGATGCATTTAAAGGGAAACCTTTTATATTTTATATTGAAGAAAGCATTTGTTTGGGAAGACCAATGTACTCGGATTGAAACGTATTTCAGAGCAATTTGTGAGTGATACGGATTCTGATTCATTATGGCTTGTGAGAAAACTCTGAAGAAATATATTAGAGCAGAGAATAACTAGAAATGCAGATTCTCTATATTTTAGATAGATATTCGCATGACTTTACATATATACTCATTTCTACATTCATTTAACTTATTTAATTAAAGGTGCATAGCACAAGATTCTGAGTTTTTGCAGAACTATGCCACCTATGCAAGCGAAACTGCAGCCAGAGATGTGCACGCTCATGGACCACACACACACGCACGCTTGCACGAGCTGTTCATAACCAAAAGAGCATCAGCCGCAAATCTTTTGTTTACAATCATAATGTCTTCAGAGTTAATAAAGTTATAAATCTGCAAGTCATTTTAAATATGTGAAAGGAAAGGCAATTGAGTAAATTACACACTTATGTGTGAGGGAAAAACGGGAGTAGTAGAAAACTTCGTTTTTTATTTCCATCTATCTCCATGTTGAACTGTGTTATGTGTTTACTGTATCCACTTATGATTGTATTATTATGGAAACACGTTCATGAACAATATAAGTTGTTACTTTGTAAAAGCTCAAAGCTACACAGTCGGTCAAAAAAGTACACTCAATTGTCTCAAGGTAATAAACAATTAAATGGCACTATGACGTTACCATAAAAGCCAAACAGGCTAATCCGCCGAAGATTTGCGGGGGTTTAGCCTGTTTTATTGATCTGCTAAATAGCATATTCCAATAGCAATACATCCTAATTAAGCAGTAATTTGCTCAAAATTTGTGTCTAATTATCTAACTTATATATCAGCGTTTTATATCACACTAAAGATATTTGAACTGTTTTAATCGAATAGCAAATTATTAAACTACATGTAGTGAAGATTTATTTAGTAGATATTTTGTCAGGGACAATACACACTGATGAACATTTATGTGTTTGAAATGAACTACAAGCAGGTCTCTTACAATCCATCTTCTACGGAGAATGCCGGCGAATACACAAACCTGCCAGACACAGCTATGTGAGCGTGCCGTGAACGCGCATGACGTCACGCCCAGTCTAAAACTCCGGCCCGAATCCCTCTTATTTATTTTACTTTACAGGAATATAGAGACAATCTCAGTGATCAGAGAAGGGCTCATTCAGCCCATCAGGCAATTGTTTAAGCATGTATGGGTTAGAAAACGGGTATTTTTAACATGAAAAGTTGCTTAAAGGTGCTGTATGGAGTTTTTCTACTAAAATGAATCCATTTTTTATTGCCTGTGTGTGAAGGGGTTGTAATCTCACAATAAAATGATCCACTTGGTGGGTTTTGCTATTACCTCTGAAAGCAAGTATTCCTATTTCTATGTGATGCTCCGGGTCGGATTTGCCGCGAAATCCAGTGCCGTGACAGAGACCTGCATGCGCTCGCGAGCGTCTCGCCTCGTCTACTGACTGTGCACTCAACAGCGACGACACTGCAACTTTATGACATGGAGTCTGCTAACACTAGGAAACGACTAGCACAACACAGACTCCAACACAAACTCCACATAATGATAAAAAACAAAAGAAAGCACGCGCACGAGCACTCGCTTGTAAACGTATTGGTTGCAATCTGAAACATCACCGCTAGATGCCGCTGAAAACTCCATACAGCTCCTTTAATGCACCTTTAAGTCATATTATAAAATCATACATTTCTAATATATAAATGAAAAAAAAGGGGGCTGTAAACGATTAATCGCATCCCAAATAAAAGCTTGTTTACACATAATATATATGTGTGTGTGTTGTGTATAATTATTTTGTATATATAAATACACACACATGCATGTATAAATTTAAGAAAAATGTGTTATTTATATATAAAATAGTTCTATTTATATATAATATAAATTATATAAAAATATATATGCAGTATATAAATGCAAATATTTCTCAAATATATACATGCATGTGTGTGTATTTATATATACAAAATAATTATACACAACACACACACATATATATTATGTGTAAACAAACTTTTATTTTGGATGCGATTAATCGCTTACAGCCCTAATACATACATACATATATATAAAAACATATATTTAAAAAAAAACATATATAAAATAAAATGTATATATAAACTAATAAAATACATATGATACAATATATAAAGTATATACGTTATATATAATATATATATAACTTTATAAATATATATATATTAAACTATATTTATATAATATAAATTAATAAAATGTTATATGTATAATATATAAATGAAATAAAACATGATAAAATATATAAATTATATGATAATATTATTTGATATAATATATGAATTGTATACATTAGATAATGTATTAAAGTTATGCATATATATATATATATATTTTTTTTTTTTTCTTATTTATTGCCTTTTTCCTCAGCTGTACCTGTAGAGTCCGATCCAGTCTCCTTTGAGTCGTGAGGTGAGCTGAGGTCCGGCCTTCTCCAGGGTTTTCATAAACTCCTCCTGGTTGAACGGCCGCAGCTGTGGAGGACTCTGGGAAATGAGAGAAGGAACATTGTGAACATTCTTAAAAGTTGCTAAATTTTGATTCATCTAAAAAAAAACAACAACACTTACTTTCCAGGGTGAGATGCTCTTCTGTAGAGGCATTAGACTGGCCACATAACGCTCCTGCGAATCAAACATATAATATTAAATGTACAATGATATCCTAAATTAACGGTCTGGAATTTAAAGACTTCATCACACATGCATTGACCATGTTTTTAAGGTAGTCAGAACCAGTGTTATTTTAGCATTATTTATATACTATATTATACTATTTCTTAGAATATTGTAAATGAGCTTTTATTTATGTATTTATAAGTTACTTTAGTTTCAGCTAGTTTACAGCACATTTATATTTTACTTTATTTCAATAGTTTTAGTTAACAATAACAACTCCGTCCAGGTGTGTGTAAAATGCCGTCGTATCATTGATTTTGCATGCAAAGAAGCGTTCCTACCAGTGGTATGATGAAACTCTGTGTAAGTTCCAGGAAATATCGACGCAGAATTGCATTCTGGGCCGCTGAAGGACGCTTCTGTTGAACTCCCTGAAGTTAACCACAAAAAACACAGAATTAATACGTGTGCTTGAATGTTTTAGCAGTGATATAACACAGCAGAGAGACACTCACCTTCTGGAGCTGCTTGATAATGTCCTCGTCTTTGTTCAGGAAAGGTTTATATGCCGTGTAGACACCTGAGACGAACAATCCTTCAGTTACTTTACTCTAACAAACACTGAGGTTTACTTATTCTTTTGCTTTTGGACATTTACAGTTCTGTAATTCAAAACATTAACAGAAAGAAATACAAAGACCAGAATAAAACCTACATGAATACAGAACATAATAAAATGAGCTCATGATAGTTTCTTATTCAAGTCTCACCAGGTTTTGAGTCCAAAGTCTTCAGATTTTTTAGTTTCTTCACTTTCATCTGTTTGGCCATCTCTCCTTTAAAAAAAAAAATCAAGATATTTATAATAAATAAAGCCAACAACACCTTGTTTAATTTTAATTTTTTTACATTTGTATAAATGCTTTATTGCTCATTTAAACTTATGAAAGTCATAATATTGCTGAAACATGTCAATGCTTCATTAGCTTTAATTGTACATGCATTGAATCACTATTTAAAGGTCAGAACCTGCTTGCGTCATGTCTCCGATGCGGATGATGTGAGGCCAGTGCTGGAGAGTTTTGGCAAAAAATGGGTTCGTAACTCCCAAAATGACTGAAGGCCTACAGCACAACACACCACACAAACACAAGATACGGTTAAAGAGACCCAGTAAGAGTCACATGTCCGACACTTCCTGTCTGAGCTCCAGAAAAACCCTCATCCCTCGATCTGAACGAACAACCTCGTATTGATTATACGCTCATCCCGACACTGATTAAATTGCATGCTGTGTTTGTAGGTCAAAAGTACAAAAACTCGAAATATTACAAACCTGTCTACACACACACACACACACAAGTGTATTTATCGGTGTATTATATACTGTATTTTATAGTTGTATTATATACTAAATAAAATACTATAATTTATATCACAATAATAAAATGAAACATATTACAATAATTGATGCAGCATACTGAATATATTAAACTAAATTTTAATTATTATAAAAATATTTAATGAAAACAATTCAATTATATAAATATGAATACATTAACAACAAAATAAACATTACCAGAAGGAAAATATAATAAAATATTATAAATTACATTTACAACAATATAGTATAATAAAATGAATGTTACAATATGTAATACAGTATAGCAAATATTAATACATTAAATTATATTAGAATTATAATAAATAAATGTATTGAAAAAAATCACACACAAAACATTTACTACATATATATGCACACACACTAAAAATATAATACAAACAAAACATAACGTTTTAGACTTAATATACCGGTATATAAAAGACTAAACATCACTCATTCAACACATTGTTTACTTACGGAGCTTGTGTTCGAGTGGTGTATTCCTTAAACTCACTGTCATGAATGGTGAAGTACGGCCGGAAGTCACTGCAGTAACGCAGAGGAGAGATACAACTGCGCGCGCACACACACACACACACACAGAGAGAGAGAGAGAGAGAGAGAGAGATTGCTTTGCTTTAAATTCACATCATTAATCAGCATTAATAAAAGTGATCTAGAAGTCCGCATTTGCTCTGGAACCGCTTTCTGCTCATATTCAACACTGTCACAGTCTGTGGTGGGTCACGGGGTCTCTGTACATCACACACACACATTGCATGAATTATCTAGCCGTCCTCGTTCAAGGTCGACCACAGCGTGGTCATCATTCAACTCAGCATCACAGAGCCATTAAACTTGTGTAAGTACTGCAACACATCCCATGCACTCGGATGCACACTGAATTATGAATTTCACATTATCTGAAGGGGGAAAAAAAAATCTGCAGAATGGATTTAAATATAATAAAATTGTGTTTGAATGAGTACTACACGTTAATTAGTTGCTGACAGCATTATCAAATTAGTCCTGAGAAGATTTCATGTGCAATCAGAAAGAAACAAGGTGCCGATTTAAAATAAACAGGTTTCATCCTGCATTTTTAATGAGAGAAGTCATCAAAAAGTATTGCTAAACACTTTGATGTAAAAATGTTTTTTTCTTTTTTTGAAAATGACCGATCGACTGGGATCGTGTCGAGACTTTGAAGCTGCATTGAGACGGACATTTGAAACTTCTTTTGGGACAACATTGGGATATTTGTTTGCCATTGAAGTCCATTATATGGAGAAAAATCCTGGAAAGTTTTCCTCAAAAACCTTAATTTCTTTTCGACTGAAGAAAGAAAGACACGGACAACTTGGATGACATCGGGGTGAGTAAATTAATTATCAGCTTTTTTTTTTTTTTGAAAGTGAACTAATCCTTTAAGGGATAAAGTTATTGACTGCAGGAGGACTTTAAGAGGTCTTAACAGTTGTCACTGTAACACAATCTCACGTGGCTTATTACTTTATTCGCCATACCTGACCAATGCCAACACAGTGTCTGAAGATTCTGCCGGTGACGGCGCCATGACCACCAACGCCTCACCCAGCAACACGAGCTCCCACAACATCTGGATATGAAAAAAACACTGGATAGAAACACCTGCAACATGAGAAACAGTGAAAACAGCAGACAGTTACACCATATAATGTGCGATATAGAGTTTTTTTGCAGATTAATTGTATAAACATACTATGGCCAACAACACACTGCCATTCAAAAGTTTAGGGTAAGAACGATTTTTAATTTCGGAATGAAATTAATACTTTTATTCACCAAGGATGCATTAAATTGATCAAAAGTGACAGTAAATGCATTTATAATGTTACAAAAGACTTATATTTTAAATAAATGCTGTTCTTTACATGCATCACAGTTTCTACAAAAATATGAAGCAGCACAACGGTTTTTAACATTGATAACAAGAATAAGAAATGTTTCTTGAATGTTTTAGCAAATCATCATATTAGAATGATTTCTGAAGGATCATGTGACTGGAGTAATGATGATGCTGAAAATTCAGCTTAGGTCACAGGAATAAATTACGTTTTACTTTATGTGACCCTGGATCACAAACCCAGTCTGGAGCCGCACGGGTATATCTGTGGCGATAGCCAACTATACATTGTATGGGTCAAAATGATCAATTTTTCTTTTATGCCAAAAATCATTAGGATATTAAGTAAAGATCATGTTCCATGAAGATATTTAGTAAATTTCCTACCGTAAATATATAAAACATGTATTTTTGTGAGTGAATGCAGCACAATCGTGAACATAAATGCACAACTTTAAAGGAGATTTTCTCAATGTTTAGATTTTTTTGCATCCTCAGATTCCAGATTTTCAATAGTTGTATCTCGGCCAAATATGGTCCTATCCTAACAAACCACACATCAATGGAAAGCTTATTTATTCCAGCTTTCAGATTATATATAAATCTCAATTTCAAAAAATTTACCCATGTGACTGGTTTGTGAGTCACAGTTGTTTAAATTATTAATAATATTTCACTGTTTTTACAGATAAAATAAATGCAGCACTGATGAGCATTAGAGAGAAAATCTTACCGACCCAAAACGTTTGAATGTCCGTGCACTTTTCTCAGCGACCAACAGGAGGCACCAGAAGATAAGAAATACACAGATCCAGCCCAACGATGAAATATAGTACACTATGTACCATTCACAGTAAATGTGCTTTACCTGAAGAGATCTACTTCATGGACGGTCGGCAAGACAATGGACACCAGACTGTCGCTCTGCGAATGAAAGATTAGACTGCATTACGTAAGAGCAAACTGACATAGACTCTGCAGAATATGACACATCAGCACCAGCGCCTACAGGCCTGGCAGAGGCAATGCTTTGCATACCGGTGTGGACTGGACGAGCTGAGAAGTTCCAGGCTTGTCATAACATGTGGGGATGCGCAGCTGAGGAGAGCAGATGGCAGCGCTAGTTAATAAAGTGCACTGGAGTTTCACAGACTCGGCTAGTATCTCACAAAGATTACCTTCATGACCACACCCATGATGGGGAGCGTAAGAATCTTCCCTGGGCACGGCGTGGGCCACCGGTCGATGTCATTGCAAGCTTTAACGTGAACACAAAAACATATTAGCAAATAGAGATCCACAATAAATTAGGATTAGGCAGCATGATATGCAAACTAGAGTTTTGTATGTTCTGGAAAATGTTGCTATGCTCACTGTGTTTTGAGTTGCATGATATTCTGGCGGCAATATATGGCTGGGAAGTGTTGCATTGTGGTTGATTACCGCCATTACAAGTGAAAAGCCTATTTTTTTTGTGCGCCTGTTTTCTATCCACCAAACAAACATCCAATCAAGGTGCAGAATCAAGTTATGCATGCTGATTTTGAAATGTTCCTAGCAATGGTACTAATAACGATGCTTGTTTTTGCAAAGAGCACTAATGATGCGGAGTTTGATTTGTTATCAGAATTGGTTTGTCAGCCATGTTTTCAGGACTCACCGGCCTCTAAACACGGCTCCTGTTTCTCAAAGTATTCCGGGGCGATGAGTTTCAGCAAAGAGTGGAAAAAGGTCACGTACGGCAGCTTGCTGATGAGGACCAGAGACTGGAGGAGAGACACACATGCATACATGATGAGAGAAAGGTCATGAAGTTCACAAATCCTCTCAGGATACAGGCCAGAACACAAAAGATGAGATCTTAAAGGAATAGTTCAGCTAAAATACTTTTTTCTTTCATAACACAGAAACAAAAGTACATTCACACTGGCATATATTCAAAAATGCTGCATAAAGTATTTTTAAAACACATGTGTGATTTTAGTCATTTCTGGAGCTTGATTTCATTGTGTGGATAAGGAGCCGTACATCATAAATTATACTTCAAACTTCTTTGGGTCATATAGTATGATATAGCGAGAATATGGAGCTTATAAAAAAAACTAAAAAAAAAAAAAAAACGCAATTTTGTGCAAATTCTGATATTTATATGGTCAAAAAAAGATGAAATTCTAATAGCTTGTAATGTAATTAAATTAGATCTTTTTAACACTAATGCAGACGCTTACATTAAATGCATATAAATATCAGTCGTCACTATATATCTGCCAAAATATATTTAAATGCTTAGTTTTATGATCAAAGCTCTGTAGTTAAAACATATAAAGCAATGCAATACAATGATGATTAATAGATGAAATTAAAAACCTGATGGATCACATTTGATTTAAAAATGATGTATGGATAGTGTTCATCTTGAAACATTACTAATAATAAAAAAGTTATTCTTATGTTTACTTCATAAAAATCAGTAAATATTTCACAGCAAAAGGGCATGTGAACCACAAGCTGAAAGTGTACATTTGTACAATTACACTAAAAGCACATTTACTTGCTTAAAAATTATTACCTATCAAATTAGATGACAGAAGGCATGTAGTAGATTGTGTGCAACAGATTTTCAGCAACGTTTTGATCAACAATTGTGTGTATCAAATATGATACAGCAGGCTTTATAGAGCTATGGACCTAATGTAGAAGCATCAGGAATCAGTTGGAAGTGGAAAAACAACAACTGTAGAGTAGCTAACATCGTTCGGTTAGCAAAGAAAACAAACTGGGTTGTGTCAGCTCATGTCAAAAACACCGTTTTATAGAAGCTCAGTGAATCACCTCAAGAATTGCATAAGAAGCCGCAGGGCAGAAAAAATGTCCCAGAAAGCACCCGTGTCTTCAAAAATAAGGAGAATTAAAGGCTCTTGAAAAATTCCAGAACTACCAGCTAATCTCCGCCTCTATTTTTAGGGTGTGAACAACGTTCGCGCCGCTGGTGATAGATCAGAATCACACTTCAGAAAACCAGACGCGGGACGCTCGTGTGGTGTTGGGACTTGTTCAGTGCGTAGCTGAGCTTAAGCTTAGCTGGCAGCAAACGTAAAGATACTAAAACATGGGAAGCAAACTTGGGACAAAATGAAGCAAAAAAACATTTGAGGCTTCTCTCAGACTAAAGACACAACTTACAGGTGAAACTCGAAAAATGTGAATATCATGCAAAAGTTCATTTATTTCAGTAATTCAACTTAAAAGGTGAAACTAATATAATATATAGACTCATTGCATGCAAAGTGAGATATTTCAAGCCTTTATTTGTTATAATTTTGATGATTATGGCTTACAGCTTATGAAAACCCCAAATTCAAAATTAGAATATTGTGAAAAGGTTTTCATAAGCTGTAAACCATAATCATCAAAATTATAATAAATAAAGGCTTGAAATATCTCACTTTGCATGTAATGAGTCTATATAATATATTAGTTTCACCTTTTAAGTTGAATTACTGAAATAAATGAACTTTAGCATCATATAATTTTTTTTTTATATGGCAACACACCACATTTCGCAGACTGTGATGACAGGTGCAATTATTAATATCATAAATCTAGCAAAGCTTTTTTTATGTACATTTATAACACAATACTATCTTACCTTGGCATCAAAAAAAAAAAAGTTAACTGACAATGGCATTTCTCTCTTCTGACCAACATAATTAAACTCTCTGTATTTTTTTTATTTATGAAAGTCGTGGGAACACCATCATGAATTTTGTTTTGTTTTTCTATTTGAGAATTGGAAACAAAAATTTAGCTGTAGTCTCTTGGTCGTGGCTATAGAGCACAGCACTCGGGATACAGAAGTAAAAAATCATTTTCTTCCTAGGGAAATAGATTTTTAACGATACACACACATATATATATATAATGTTTTAACAAGCATTATATGTGCTTGTCAAAGCATTTTCCATTCATTTCTCTATGGGAGAAATGTATGAAAAAAATACTGATCCACACGACTTGTGCTTCTGAGAACCCTGGAAATGTGAAAAGGGTCCATTTGAGTAGAGGAGTAAAGAGGACAGGAACATAATGTGTATAAATTATGATATAATGTGGCATTAATTAGCTCTTGGGTGGATGAAACACAAATTGAGTTGTTTATTGCACTGCCAGAAGCAAACTGCATGTTACAACAACTAGCAAACATCACTTTAAATCCATCACCTCCCTGATCAACTCAATGCCTGTCATGAGGCATCAGGTTCATGTTGAGGGTTCAATCATCTTGGTCGTACCTTCTGAAAGTATCCCCTCTTGAGCGACTTGTCTCGCACCTGTCTGAAGTACACGTACCCGTAGTAATAACCCTGATCTCTCTGTGGGAAAGAAGAAAAACATGCACATTTCCTCTTAGTAGTAAAGACATGCAGGGTTTGAATTTGGCCAATTTGCCATTCACTGGCCATTCAGAACTTCTACTAGCCAAAAAAAGAAGACGAAATAAACCAGATTAACTAGGTCACAGCTTATATAAATAAAAGTTGGATATCATACATTAATTTCAATCCAGCCATCTCCTCCCTCCCTCTTTCATCACCAAACATTTTGGTTGGACAGATTAATACAGTAGAAAGAACATAAAAAAAATGTGGGATGCTGAAAAATAACAAAGTTAACCAAATTATTTTTAATCTTCACTATTGCTTCTATGCAAATGAACAAGGGTGCCGTTATTTGTTGTGTAGTGACGTGTGTGTTCAAGTAAGCCAGATATGAGCAGATTCTGAGCAATACGCTGCATTTAATATATCATGATGACGCACGAGTTGAGTATATGCGCAGATTTGGATTACACGAACTTCCCCAGCAAAGTGAGTAAAGTAAGTAACATGCCAAATTGGATACTGATTTGATTTGACAGCGTTAACCGTCACAGTTGATTTCTACCCGCATTTGACGGGTGTTAATTTCAAACCCTGATGACATGTAGGCTAACAAATTACTTGCAGAAATATTTTAGTGACATTATGATTAATTTAACAATTTTGTCCTGGGGACCTCTCGCCACAGCACATTTTGCATGTCTCCCTCATCAGACACACCCAATTCAATGCTGCGTCCCAATTCGCCTACTTATACTACACCCAAAATGTTCTCTTTTTGTGAAGAAAATGTACATACTTTTGAGTGTGTAGCCAAAGAGTAGGCATAGGCAAGCTTTGGGACACACTACTTCCTCATCTTTAACGGACAGATCTGGCACATGCATCCTGTCAAAAGTTAAAATCCTCCATTCAATCTAATTTAATTTCCTACCGTTTCGGAGAGAAATGTAGTCGCACGATCATCTGCCAGTCGCGGGTCTTTCATGCGGAGACTCTCCTCATGTGTTTGCAATTTGAATGTATTGATGCATTTAAAAGTTAATGGCTAAACGTAAAAGTTCACAAGCAGTTGCAGATGCTATATAATGTAGTAGACAACATTGAATAAATACATTTTCGTCAGGTTAAATAGTGGTAATTAATCACTCAAACCCCTTTATCTAAACCGCTCTACATAACCGCTGGACTCGCACGTTCTCCATGTCTGTAGTTTTTAACACTTTTCACTCGTGTTTGTAGTTCTAACCGAATCCTCATTCAACGCGCATCAGTGAATGGTGAGATATTTTGCTATCCTGTTTAATAATTTTATTATTTATTTTTCCATCTGTATCATCTCAGTGAGCTTTTGTGAGGTTTCACGCATGCGCAGTAAGGTGAATTTAGAAGTTTCTCATCCACACTGAAACGTCGGAAAACGCCGTTTTCAAATGTATCTGGATTAATGTAGACATAGCCCAAGTCTTGTAGTCAGTACTAATGAGCAGATAAGTTGAATCAGGCGTGTTAGGTGATGGAGACATGCAAAATGTGCAGTGGCGAGGGGTCCCCGGGACAGGTTGAGAACCACTCTGAATGAACAGTCAGCACTGACCTTGAGAGAGACCGGCGCATCTCGCTCGAAGTGGTCGAGGAAACATCCGAGTGAAGACTTCCTGCCAGTGGCCTGCCGGAAACGGAAGCAGAACTGTGTGTCCCCCAGACAACCTGTGACCACACAGACACAAACACTCACGGTTATCTGCAGAACTACACAGCGCAAATGTGCACAGGCTGAATCAAGGATGTTTTATAGAAACCATGCTTGTTTTTTTCCAAAACATATCTGACTTATTAACTTCAGCCACAATATTATTGAGTCTGCCAAAACATTGTGTTCTGCATCATCTCTCAGAAATAAAGGCCAAGGATGCAAAAATGTTCTGCTTTTGTATTTTAAATTCGCTAATAGGCTTCAGTTTGCATCATAGTACAGCAAAACTACACTTAGCATGAATGTATAATCAACAAAAGCTATGAAGACACTCTAAACTGTTGTGAGAGAATGCATTTTGGAATTTTACTTTTCCATTTCCATCAATATTTCCAGAATTCAAAAAGACTCAAAAGACTTTAAATGTGCATGTTAAGTAAACCTTTCAACATTTAAGATGAACTATGAACTATGGCCTCAAAACACAGACTTAAAAATCCCCCAGAAAGAGTATATTTTGATATCATGGGCAAATAAATCACTATAAATAACACTAAACTTAAGATCTAAACACATTGTATACACACATGTAATAAAAAATGTATAGCCTAAGTAATATATATGTATGTGTGTGTGATAAAAATATTATGTTATTAATTGTAACATAAAAATAAAATACAATCTTTACTTAATAATCTGGAGCTCTTTCTATAATCTGCATGTTGTGTAACAAGGGGATGACATTTTCAGGTCTTCCAGATATTCACAAATAATCAAACACAAGATGCAACATCCATAAGTTCATAAGAGGAACCAACAGAATGATCACTTCGGGCTGTTCTGGTGTCCCGGGCCCGACTGCTCCGGTTTAGATTAGGCCAGGCATGTTTGTGTGTGTTCGTCTCTATTTTTGGCTTCTCTGCATACAGTGCTGTGTGTGGGCCACAAGGAACAAGGAAGGTGGTTTGAGCGAGTGTGAAACCGGATTACTGGATCTATCTGCAGGCCGTGACTGATGGATTACCTCATCCTCCCCTTTAACCCTTTCCTCAACACCACGGGAGTCTATAAAAAGCAGCGTTTACACAATATTTAGAGTTAATCCTACTGAAGTTCAGCACAGAACAACGTCCAACTACACGCTCGTTACATGCCAGATCTAGAAAACTCATTTAAATAATCAAGCACAAGGACAATCATTTAATAATCAATTATGCTTTAATCAGGGTTTCTACAGGTTACAGGAAGTCAAATTTAAGACCTTTGTAAGACATTTTAAGACTATAAAGATTGAAATTTAAGACCTTGGCATTGCCAAGAAATATAAAAAATCAAAGAAATTCTGAAAAAAATCATTTTATTTCTATGAATTCAGTAATTGAAAAAGCATTAATTTAATTTGCAGATAAAGCATTAATTTAATTTGCAGATAAAGGAATCACATTAGTACCCAACGTGCCAAGTGCCCAAAAGCTTAGGCCCAAAATGAAAATAGGCTAAAACAAACTTTCAAAACTTACTAAATTAATCCATAACTAGGGCTACATCTATTATGATCAATAAAGTGTCCTGAACATTGAAAACAAAACAAAAATAGGTTGAGAAATATATTTTTTTACAGATAAACACGGGCACAAAATGGTCCGTCCAAAAATAGTCATGGTTGTGTGACATCAACATTTCAATATTTATTCAATACTTTGCGATTGATAATTTTTATAATTAGACCATAATTGGAAGTATTAATATTCCCACTACAAGCTCCAGTATAATATACTTACACTGTAAAAAGTTGTGAACAAAATAAAGATTACTGAATGAATGAGGCATTTATATGTGAGAAGGCAGATTCACTGGCTCCAATTTATATTTAAATGTATTTCCTTTGATTATCCTAGTTATCTACAACAATACTTTGTACTATTTTCTTCAAACCACTAAGTTAGGCATTCTGTCCAGACTTACTTTCTCGTTCCTCGTGTTAAAAAAACAATTGGTAAGAGAGCATTTATGTTTAAAGCCCTATTAGACTAGAATAATTTGCCTGTAGATATTAGATCCATTACTTAATTTTGGTTGTCTTTATTATTTGGTACAATCTTTATTATTTTATTTTATTATTTTATTGTGGTGTATTCTTGGGTTTTCTCCAGTCAATTTTTAACCAGTCCAATCAGCGAACAGAGGGAGTGTCTGAGAACGATGACGTTGAGGTCGTGCGCTAGTTTGAGTCGTCATACGTCACGAGTCACGACCAAACGTTAGCGATTGGTTATGGCAGATCCAGAGTGACTCTGGGCAGATCCAATAGTGTTAAACTTCAACAGAGGACCCGCCTTCAAGGAAGTTAACGCTTGTCAATGGAGAGAGGCCAGACTCTATGTACAAATGAAATGTACGAGAGTCTGGTAGAACCAGGCTAGTCGGGGTCTCTCCTCAACCAACATCAGTGGTTTACTGGAGTATATCTTACAAGAAAATACTTTTTCAGTCTTTCTACTTCAAAAATGTCAGTGTTGCTTGCCGTTCCTTTGCAATAATTTGTAAAAATTTACTAGGAATTTCAGAGAAAATAGTTTCTAGTGTAGAAACAAAACGTGTACTTCACACATGGAGTCTCATCCACCATCAATATAAGACATTGACGGATTTACAGAACGAGTGAAATAAATGCAATTGGCTGTATTTCTGCGGAGAGAGTGAGCAAATGCGTAATGTCACACACCAGATGCATATCTTCACATCTGATAGGGTGGCAGGAACTCTGTTGCCACAGCAACCCACATGCTTTTCTCGTGCCTCACCCACAGCATGCGAGAAAACATGCTAACGCACACCAGAAATATCCATATGCACAGCCTGACCCACAAACACTGGCATCTGACTCTTGGCCCTCCACGGGGAGAACGGCTCCAGGAAACTGGTGTCTGAGATGAGAGGCATTTTCACAGTGGAATCAGTGAATTATGGGCTATATAACGGGATGCAAGACTCACAAGTCAAATTAGGTTTGATTAGCTTACATCTGTCAATGGACAGACCGTTTACAACAGTGTAGAATGTCTCATTTACATGTATTAAAGCAATAAGACACAATAAAATCACTGCATTGCAATGATTTTACCACGGTTAAAGGATATCATTGGGTAGTTTGGGGTCGATAAACTACCCAATGAGTGTAAACTACCCAAATGGATTTTTGGCTCCATTTATTTAAAAAATACAATAAAAACAGTTATATTAGTTCATAATATAGGAACTAAAGCAATGTTCAAACATAAATCAGTTTAAAATCAGGTATAAAGATATGGTCTTCAAGGGATACAGGGATGAAACGAGTATTTTTGGGGCTAGTAATTATATTCAGTTTCATTGTGTTGTTATTATTACTTTATTTATTTGTCTTTTTTATTGTTTTCCTGAGTTACTGAAATGTATAATTTATTCTTTCATAGCAGTTATTTAAATATTTTTCAATCAATCAAAATCAAAAATATTTTTCCTTGGTTACATAATTGATGTACTTTTTGTATTGCTTTGAGGTATAACAAGTAGATGTATGAATATTTGGAGCACGGGTCGATTATTTGTAAGCTTTGATTTGTGGATATACGTTTTTTCTTCTTCTTCCCAATCCTTTTCGAATATGCAATGGACATTGACAATGGTAAAAAAAAAAAAAAAAAAGTATTTGGCTGTAACTATTGTTAATTATTATAATTTTTTTATGTTTAACTTGATTTGATTTGTAAACTTGATTTAATTTTCTTGTCGGATGTTTTTTTTGCATAAATTCGAAAAAAAAATAATAATAAAGGTTTTCTATTGTAATATATTGTAAAATGGAATTTATTCCTGTAATGAAAGCTTAATTTCCAGTCTTCAGTGTCACATGATCCTTCAGAAATCATTATAATATGATTTGCTGCTTAACATTATCAATGTTGAAAACAGCTCTTTTTTCTTTTTTTTAAAACTGTGAAACATTTTTCCAGGATGAATAGAAAGTAAAAAAAACAGCATTTATTTCAAATAGATTTTTTTTTTTTAAATTCTAAATGTCTTTACTGTCACTTTTGATCAATTTAACGCATTACTGAATAAAAGTATTAAGACAGATTCTTGAATGTCGGTGAACTTGATGAAATCAATTTTGATTTCATGTTGACTTCTACAATGGTAAAATCATTGTATGTGCAAAAAATATGATAAATGACACCAATATTAATATATTTAAATACATGTATATTAAACGATAAAAAAAGCCTTTCAGAGCCTTGCTGCAAATATACTACAATCAATGCGCCACCACAATCTTTTTCAAAGTCAGATTTTTTCAGAGCTGGAACTATCGACATGATAAAATTGCCTTTTAATAGCTTGTAAAATATGATACACATTTGTGCTTTCAACAAGACATGCTACATCCTGTAAGATAGTGTACAGTACGAGAGCTGAGGCGAGTAGAAAGATGGGATAGGGTGTCTGCTCATACATCGGGCTCTCCAGTTTCAGAAAGACGAGAACAGGATCAATGTCACACTAGGAGACTCACTAGAGAGTCTCACACACACACACACACACACACACACACACACACGTCTGCTTATTTACAAAGTCATTAACGGGACTGTCCTGTAATCTTCAAATCCTCCTCGTTTGTGCCTCATCGCTATTAATAACCCAAGTTTATTTCAAACTAAATTAACACGAGCTGAATCTGTGTGAAGAAGATCAGAGATGTCATTTTCATCACAGCCGATACTGTGGAAAACAACACAGACCGGCCGCTCTATTTACAATATTGAACAAATGTTGCTAAGGACTTTTGCTAGATATAAGCAAAGTTGTCAACATAAAAAGCAAAACATTTTTTTTTTTCTGTGGCCAATGAGTTTTAAAGGATAAATTCATCTAGAAATGAACATTCTGTCTTAATTTATTCACTAGGGTAAATTTGTGATGAACAGAGCGAAACTTAAATCCTTATTCGTTGATTATCTACTACCACAGCTCTCAAATCACATACATATATATATATTCAAATATACGATAATATATAATATATTATCAATGATAATGTTGCATGTCTCAAAACCGATTATGCATGAAAAAAAAAAGCATTCCACATTCTTCTAGACTTCTTTTGATTTCCAGAGAAGAATGTTTGGAATGATATGAGAATGAAAAATGTAATTTTTAAAAATTGCAAGATGTCAAAATGACAATTCTTCCACAAGCACAATGATGAAATTATTTTAGAATAAAATAAAAACATAAGGGGGACTTTTAAAAGAACAACGTAACTGCAAGCTGTTAGTATAAGATGTGAGGAGCATCAGAAAAATCTCAATTCAAAGTCAACAGGGTGATTCCTTAATATTTACCATACTCAGTAACATAGTAAACTTAGCAAAAAATATAGTATCTTTTACAAATGCACGTAATGACCTACCAAGAGACGGTACATTAATATCTCTAATACAGAACAGTCAGATAGCATTTCACAACCCACGCTGTGAGTTCATTTCTGAATTTGAATGTGCTTGCTGGAGAGAGAGGATGTCGAGGTCTCATCCCACACACATTAGTGTAAGACACACGGGTCATAGTACTCGCTCAGATGAATTACAATCCTCTAGATCAAACCGTAACGTAGTCACACACAATACAACTGCACTGCACAACACAGACACTTTGAGCACAAGACACACTCAAATAATACAGTATGGAAAGTGATTGACGTTTATGCCAGTTTTAAAAATACGGGTGAAACTCAAAAATTTTTGTATCGTGCAAAATTTGATTTATTTCAGTAATTCAACTTAAAAGGTGAAACTGATATATTATAGACTCATTACAAGTGTTGGGAAAGTTCACTTTCTACACGAACTAGTTCAAAGTTCAGTTCACAAATTTTAAAATGAACTAGTTCAGTTCATAGTTCACAGTTTCAAAAATGAACTAGTTCATAGTTCTTGTTTTTCATGTTGCTGCGAGCTATTATTTTTCTAAATGTTTGCCACAGCCCATATAGAACCACAGCAAATATTTGATCAGTTTTAACACTGAAGATATGCGTCAGATGTTTCCCATCCTCACCGACCTCGTCATAAAACTCGTTTAAAGGGGTCATATAATGCCATTTTTGTACAAGTTAATATGATTATTTAGGGTCTAAATTAAAAGTTTGTAATATACTTTAATTAAAAATTATCATTAGTATTGTAAGAAAACACAAATTTTACCTGGTCAAAAACAGCTCAATTCGAACCGGAGTCGGACCCGGAACAGGATGACGGTCCCGAAGAAGTTCGAGCATAATATTGAAAAACATAAATTCGAGTATCTTGGATCATATGCATTTGCAGGATGAAGCCTACACAGTATTTTGCAGGTATTGTTTTACCATTCATTTTCATGCAGTTATAACTGGGTTTTTTTTTGTTTACATTGTTTATAACGGTGTCTGTTACTGATTAATAATCTACAAAAGTAAGCTTAGTGTAGTGTTACCATGTTAACTTTAACACCTGCATACACAGTTTGTAATAACATAATAACTATAACGCATTGTTCAGTATAAACGTGGAATTATTAATTATATTGAGAACGTCGTAAAAACATGCCGTAATGTAACGTTACCCTGAGTGTAAACATTAAGTTAGCTGCATTCATCGTGAAGCGTGCTAGCGATTTGCAAAGATTAATATAAAGATTAATATAAAGGTTAATAAAACGTTACACTCAATTCTTCTGGAGGTTCAGCAGGAACACGAATAGTTGGTACAGATCCTTTTTTCAGGAGCAGCTTCTTAGCAAAACCAGCTTTATATTGACCCTCATTTGTAAAGCAGTCTGGTGAAAAATGATTTGCTCAAACAAAAAAACATTTGTCCTGTGGAATATTCCCTTCTAAAGCAAAACTCAGCCACTGCGTCTTCAGCGGTTCTGATCTAGGAACATTAAAATGACTGCAGTTCCTTATTGCACCCGAGAAATGAACACCACAATCACTTAGACGCCATTCTGCTCATCGACAGTGCTCCTGCGTATATCAACAATGACGCACGGACTATGATTGACAGCTCGCTCACGAGCGAGGGCGGGTCTGTGTTTAAACGCTGCTGTCAATCAACAATCGTGGGAGGGGCGTCGATTTTGTGACGTCACAGAATCAAACATCTCAATTTGAGACAGAACCCCGTAAACCCCTTAGAAAAAAAAACATTACTGGTGTGCATCTTGAGACAAAAAATTTTTTAATAAAAGCAAGTTGCTTTCAGTTAAAACTACTCAAACATGCACTGTAGTCTAGGACTATGCTTAAGCATTCTGTGAAACCAGGGGTAAAAGTTTATGATGTTCAATTAACGCATGTTCAAATCTACAGGTGACAACATCTGTGCATCAACTGTTCATTATTTACAGCAGACACATGAAGAAAAGCCATAGTGAAGAAATGCAATTTTACCTGAATTGGAGTCTGGGAATGACAGATAGCATATACTTGTTTTCTAAAATGAGAGAAACAAAAGAACACTCAATATCGACTATCGGAGTTAATATTTTAATTAAGGATGATATAAAAAACAAAGCTTTTGTACCTCTTTTTCGGTGAGTTTGGAGTGGTGTGGGTAGATCACCTGCAGGAGAGAGAATAACAAGGAAAATGTGAGAACGTTGTATTTTTTAAAACTGTATTTCACTAACACATGTGACCCTGGATCACAAAACCAGTCTGGAGTCGCACGGGTATATCTGTGGCAATAGTCAACAATACATTGTATGGGTCAAAATTATCAATTTTTCTTTAATCCCAAAAATCATTAGGATATTAAGATCATGTTCCATGAAGATATTTAGTAAATATCCTACCGTAAATATATAAAACATGTATTTTTGTGAGTGAATGCAGCACAATCGTGAACATAAATGCACAACTTTAAAGGAGATTTTCTCAATGTTTAGATTTTTTGCTCCCTCAGATTCCAGATTTTCAATAGTTGTATCTCGACCAAATATTGTCCTATCCTAACAAACCACACATCAATGGAAAGCTTATTTATTCAGCTTTCAGATGATGTACACATCTCGTTTTCTTTTTTTTTTAAGACCCATGTGACTGGTTTGTGGTCCAGGGTCACATATGCATAAATGGCACACAGTAGTAGTTGTTAGTCATGACTCATGGCCATTGATGCCTTTCGAGTCGATACATTGAGGGAGACTGAGTGTTAAAATCACCTTTTACAGTTAGCTTTACTTTAGGTTGTATAAGATGTTTTTTTTGTTGTTGTTGTTGTTGTGAAACCAAGCTTTAGGTATGGACAATAATGATCTTATTAAGTTTGGACTTCAGTAGTTGTTGTTGTTTTTTAGTCTAAATATCTAAGTGCCTAAGTTCAGACAACTGATGATTAGATCAACACACTGAATAGAAGTCAGGACAGATAACAGTCCTGATGAACCCTTAGCTGTCAGACAAACTACACACATAATGTGCACAGACATCAGATTATTACATCAGGATATGGCACATATAAACAAGAATATGTTTAATGCACAAATGTGTCAAAGCTACTGAAAATTGGGACCAAAAATTATTCTGACACTTTGACCTGACCATGTTTTGCTGAAGTGTTTTTTACACCACAGACTGATCAAAATTAAGCATTGCTTGGTAATTTGTTGAGCTAAATTGTGTACTTAAATGTAACATCTGACAGATATTCAACCTAAATAATTTGTGAGACAGTGAAATCAACTGATTTGATAACTCTCAGTTCTTCTCCTATGTTATTACCATTTTCTAAACTATAGGGAATAAACTGTGATAATGCGAGACATGTTGAAGGAGTCTGAATAAATGATGTTTTGACTGTATAAATATACTTTTTGATGACTCAACTATTTTTGTTAGCATTAGCCCCAGATGCTAGCAGGTTTTTCCATTGACTTCCACACAGTTAGCCGGCTAGCAGGCCAATGATCACAGGTGACAGCAGAACAGACAGCTCTAATATGACAGTCTTCTGTACCTCCACAGCTTGCCCGAGCTCCAGATCGAAGCCGACCACACAGATGCAGTGAAGCCAGGAGGAGAAGCGATCCCACGGCAGCAGTAACGGCTCCGGCTCCTCTAGTGCTGGAGGCCCATCGACGGGCATTTCCTCGGCCGGAGAAACTCTCAGCGTGTCTTCTGGCTCCTCGAGCTGATCTTCCAGTTCCCCTGACCCCTGAAAGGCCATGGTGATACCCTCAGGTCAGTCCAGGTGGGTTCTGACTCGGTTTATTGATGCAAACTGGAGGAACTTGAGCTGTAAATACAAACACGTCCAGGATGAAAGAGGCGGAGCTTGCATGGAGAGCGTGCTGGCGTCATGAGTGAGCTCAAGATCTGTACGGGAGCGCGCACGCAGCCACAGTATCCTGAATGATATTTGTATATTTCATGTCCTTTTTTATTTTTTATAATGACATTTTATAATGTAAAGAACAATACATTCCGCAAGTTATTTATTTTATTAGAAAAACATCATAAAAAGAAGTCGTCTCTTTTGCAAACCAAATTTCTTACACTTTATAAATGACTTTAAATTCTGCATAAATCTTTTGGAATTCTGAAAATAAAAACATTGAAATGTATGTATTTCCCCCCCCTTAATTGTTCTCGTGGTATTGAATAAAAAATTAGTTATAACTCTTATTTTTTTAACAGGCTTATTTATGATTGCTCGTATTGAGCAATATCTTGTGTATATTATAGTATGCTTTGTCTACTGTTGTTATACTGATGTTTTTAGGAAGATTATAAGGTGACCTTGAGTGAAAGGCGCCTATAAACAAAATGTATTATTATTATTATTATTTTATTCAGACAGAAAGCATATAGACAGTTCATTCAACTGTGAAAAATATTTAAAAAATATATATAAAAAATTATAATTCTCTCATAATTCAATCTTTGCATAATTATGTTTAATGTAGGCTAATTTATTTAATCCAATAATATAATTTTTATGTCAAAATGGTTAATTTTTTGGCTTAAATATGGGTTTATAAGACTTTAAATGTGGCTGTATATATTTTTTGCACACTTGCTGAGAGTAATATATATATTTTTAGTTATGTAGTTAATATTGTGGCCTGTATGTGGCACTTTAACATCTTATAATGTCCCATGTGCATCATACCACACTATTGTTTGCATATTGATGTTTCAGTGATCACTTAATTACTTCTTATGGGTCACATAAGAACCAAGACAAAGCTATTGGATTAGCCTTAGCAAGACATAGAGTCAAATCAGCATGCTCTGTTTGGAATGACAGATGTTCAGTGTAATTTAGTCCACAGATTCCCAATCCAAACAGAGGGACTGGAGGCGGGGTTAGCTTTGAAACCCTCTCCTCCTTTCTGAAACAAAAATACGTTCCAGGGTTGATTTTGAACTCCAAAAATAACTCTACTTTTACTGGGAGGCTGGAGCAAGAAGCACCTTCCAAAAGCTTTGTTTTGCACTTGGTTAATAAATATTAAGTAAACACTCTTCAGTTTGCCATATATGGGTACTTATTAATTTTGTTTAAATTAATATGTTGGACCAGAGAGTGAGGGAAAAGTGGCCAGCATTAATGGGAACTCATTCAATGCTGTTTTTAAAAAGGCATTATGCACCTCACAAAGACAGTTTAGACAATTTACCTAATATTACTAAAAGCTGTGATCATTTTAATCTAATATGGAGACAGAAATGTAATACAAAAATAAATAAATAAAGTTTAAATAAATGTGTAAATAAATCCATGTGCAAATAAATAAATGTGTGGAAAAAATATAATAATAGAATAAAAATAAATATAGAATAATAATAATAATAATAAAATATAGATCAGAATAAATATTATATAATAATATAATAAATTTAACAATAAAGAAACGCTTTTTTTATTTATTTATATATATATAATAAATACACAAAAAATGAAACAATAACAAATTGAAAATAATAAAAATAAATACAGAAAATAATAAATAAAGTGAAAAAAGTAATTCATTCAGAAATGTTTTATTTCATTAAAAAAATTATCAAGTCATTTATTCGTATTTTTACATGTATGTATTTATTGTTAATTTCTGCAGGGCCTTCATATCATCTATTTTCATTCCATATGAAAAACGTCATCTTTTTATCTGGAAACGCAATTCAAAAGCCCCGCCCCCACACTCGTCATCACATTGTCACCGCCCATTTCTCGGTGGTGCGCGAGCCCCGCGGCGGTTTGTGGCCGGTGTATGTGTGTGTGTATCTCTTCGGGAGGACGACTTACTTCCAATTATCCCCTCTCACACAACGATTTCTCATCCCGTTTTCAGCGTCCCCTGGAGCGGAGACTTCCATGGCTTAACGCGGAATCGTGTCACGGACTTTATCCGTTTATGAGTTTCTTTCCTGGGGAATTTTTCGCGTCTCTCTGCGAGCTAAGCTAGTTATCGAGCTCGCGAGCTAGTAACGTTACGGGCTTTACGTAAATTATCCGCGTATGAAAGTTCCACGGACCAAACAATACTGGATAAATCCACTCGGAATTATTTATGAAGTCACTTTCAGTCCGGGCGGCTTGATAAGAAGAAGATAAAGGGCCACCGTTACCTCCAGCGAAGCTAACGAGCTAATATGAAGTTAGCCTGCTAACGCTCTCGTGTGCAAGAAAACACCCTCGGCGCGAGCGTTTTCTAATACCTAATATTGCATTTTGTCATTTTAATGTTGGGTTAATTAGGCCTTCGTGCTTTTGTTTTTATATTGAATGCCTGCTCTGTTTAGGGGAGTGGTGGGTTGATGGTCTGTCTTGCATACTTCAGTCAAACCCACTCACATTAACAATCTTCATTAGGGTTTAACAGTGACATTAGTGCGTTTTGTGCCTGTTAATCTAGAAATCACTGCCATCTTAATCTAGAAACGCTAATGCACTGTTATTTTTTGGGGGAGCAACGTTAACGTTACAGGTTAACTGATCCAACAGGTTATTTGGATATTAGTGTTACTCGATTGTTTATTCGCCAGGCCTATGTTTGTTAAGGGGGGTGAGGATGAATTGTGCAGGGTACGAGGTGTAACAGCTCGAGTAGTGGACTGTCATCAGAAAATACAGACTTGTATGGGATTGAGCAGCTGTATTGGGTTCGGTTCGGCATCATGGGGGTCTCGCAAGGGGGCAAGAAATCAACTACATAGTGTCTAAGTACAGGCGTAATGTAGTCGGTTTAGCCTCGTCTTTTCTTGATTGTTGATCTTTTTTTGTCGTATTACTATTGGTCTCCTGATAATTCATTAAAGTGAATTGGAGCAACAGGTCAGTCTGGATCAAGAAACACTGTCTTTCGTCTCTGGTTGGAGTAACACTCCCAAGCCATCCTCAATGCCTTCAGCGCTGGCCGTGTTCACCTGCCGCCCGAATTCACACCCGTTTCAGGAACGACACGTGTACCTGGATGAGCCGGTCAAGATCGGGCGCTCCGTGGCCCGGTGTCGCCCTGCCCAGAACAACGCCACCTTCGACTGCAAGGTGTTGTCCAGGAATCACGCTCTGGTGTGGTTCGACCATCAGACTGGAAAGGTAAGTCAGGTGTTGTTGTGCTTGTAGCTTTAGCGGCAGGCTGAACAGGTCAGATTGCCTCGTGAATCAACTACTTGTTTGACACACAGATGAAAAATGAACCTTTGATTTACTAAGACTGTCTGGTTGTCATAACTGTCTACATTAGGATTATATACATACAGTGGTCCCCACCCAAAAACATATTTTGACATTCTAAGCCACAATGTTGTTGCATTAAATGCACACAGCAAAAAAATGCTTTTCTTACTTAGTATTTTTGTCTTGTTTCCAGTCCAAATATCTAAAAATACTTAAATAAAGATGCATTTACTAGATGAGTATAAAATTACATAAGATATTATGTCCGGTTTTCCAGGGGAATTAATCAAAGTTAAGTGAGTTGATGCTTAAAAAAAAAAACCTAAATTATCTGCCAATGGGATAAGAAAAATAATCTTAATTCAAACAGAAAGAAGATCATTTTTCTTACCCCATTGGCAGATCATTTTGCTTGTTTTAAGCAAAAACTCACTTAATTTTGATTGATTTCCCCAGAAAACAAGACTTAATATCTTAAAAGTAATAATTTTACTGCTTTAGTAAATGCATCTTGATTTAAGAAATGTTTGATGACTGGAAATAAGACAAAAATACTAAGAAAAGCATTTTTTGCAGTGTAATGACAAGCTTCTTCTTTTTTTTTTTTTACTCTTCCCATCCATTTTAGCTAATTAACTTGAAATTAGTAATTTTTAATAGTAGAAAAAATGACTATATATAAAATCAAGAACTTAATAAAGTTAGATTTTTTTAGTGTATTAATAATAATATTCAAATTAATTGTATGAATAATAATACATTCATTTGAGTAATTTTAAGTCATACTGTGGCCCTTGGAAGTTTGCAGAGGCCCTCTAGTAGGTCCAGGCCTCATGGTTGAAGACAATTAAAGCAGACTTTTACTATCTTTAATAAGTAAATGACACAAGTTGACCTCTGCCTCTCTAGGGATGACATTTTCAACATTGTACATTTTAAAGTTAAACTCTAACCCATTTTCAGTGTCCAAATTGAACAGAGTAAATAGTCTTTGCATTGACTTTAAAGTGGACTCGAGCCTCGTTTTACCTCTACATTACATTCACACTGGTCCTTCAGGAATCCAAACAATTATAATAGAATAAAAATACTTATTTATTAATATTGTCCCAAGACTGCTGCCAAAGCATAGGTATCAAAATTGAATGGGAAACACTGTTGACCCATAACATCTCTCGTGAAAGTTGACAGAGCATTTTTACAGCATCAGATGAACTGCGTGACATTGCTAGTGAACGGGAGTAAAACATTGCTGTGGCATTTCTATCCTCTATGAGTTGATGTTGAAAATCAAAAATGATTAATTGACCCTTCGCAGGGAGCTTGATTGACAGGTGATCTGACCAATCATACTTCGCCATCCGCCATTTTGTCCGACAAAGCAGTCAGGAGAGTTAGTAGATTAACATGGGAGGATTTGAACTTGAGAAGCGGAGTGTACTGACGCCTTTCCGTGGTTAAAACAACATTCCTTCTGATGTTCATTCATGTTTATTTGATGCTATAAATGAACTAGAAGGAAGAGATGATCGGTTCACGAGCAGCTTTAACTGAGCGATCTGACACACACATTAAAGAGCCACAAAACGCTATTTATTGTTTAAACTTCTTTTAACAAATGACCAAATTTGAAAGGTGAGACTTTGTTTAATATGTTTAATATCAAAAGTAACCTGGTCTGTGTCTGTCAGTGTGTTGTCAGTCTCCTCTCTGCTCCGCGATTTGTTTTTCACTGAGTGAGAACATGGTGTGTGTGTGAGAGCGGCGTAGCTTGTCGGACATAGCGACAGTAACTAAGGGGGGCGGGTCTTTGTGAACAGTCAATGCTGGTTTGGCTTGTGAAATTGGATGGCCAGGGTTTTTTAGCTGCCTGGTACGTACATGTGTGTCTCTCACAGCGCCATGTGTGAATGAAAGTGTAAAATAATCCTGTTGAAAGCAGCAGAACATATTCCACTCTGGCTGTAATATCAAGGAACGTGCTCTTAGTGTGTGTTTTGGTTTAATGCTAGTAATTCACTGTTCTACTTTCAGATGACACACTTTGACATTGCAAGTGCACATAACTTGTTTTCCCCCTTAGGCAAGCTTACCGTCGCTTTCAGAATATCTCCAACACACTGCAGAGGTTCTCTTTGGGTGGTTAAAGAAAGATTTTGGGTGACTGATTGTATAGGGCTGGGTGATAAAACGATAATTATCACAATATAATTATAGCAAAAGTTCGATTAAAGGGGGGGTAAAATACTTCGTTTCAGTCAATCTCATGTTAATCTTGAGTACCTATAGAGTAATAGTGTGTCCTTCATATCTCCAAAAAGTCTTTAGTTTCATCATATTTATAAAATAAAAATACAGCTTTCCGATTCTATCCGGAAAAAGCCGAGGTCCTTGATTCTGGGCGTGGGCGGAGCTATAGAGTCAAGCGGGAGCGCGTGATACCGTTGTACTTACATGAATGGGGTGTTTTATCACTGGGACCGCGCCAGGTTTTAATTGCAACCGGTTTGCAAATCCAGCGACGGCCTGGGCCTTGTTAATAAAACATTCGTCACTGAAATGACCAGAACACAAAACCGCACTTGCCGAACTCCTTTGCTGTCCCGGAAATACAAACTGCATCCACTGTTCCAGTAACACTGGGTTCGTTGGGAAGCTGAACAAGGTAAACTTCCCTCCCTCACATCCCAAAACACTTTTTTGGAGACATTCTTGACATCAACCATTCCTATTTAGCGCTGGTGATGATGATTTCCGGTAGTAGGGCGTCGATGAGCGCGGCCTTTCTCTCCTCTGGTCGACGTGTGCGTGAACGCGCTTTTCCGAGAGCAATGCTCATATAAGGAGTTCCACTCTGGTCTACGTCATTAGATCTACGATAGAAAAAAAACCAGCCGAAACGTGTTGCAACCCGGAAGTATGATTTTCAGCACAGAAATTCTCTGTTATTCGTTCAAAATAACTTTTCAAACTTTGGCCATTATTAGCATGAGAATCCATCTCTTTAACACTGTAAACAACTCTGAATACATGAAACACAATTGTACCCCCCCTTTAATGTTAATGCACCAAAAGCGGAATGAATCAGCGCTACTCATTTGAACCGTGCCACACGGACCATTTATCCGCTTACTAGAGCAGATGCGTTTACTCGCTGACCGGGAAAACTGCACTGATAAAAATTATTTTGTGGTTAAGTAAATACTACAGATTACAGAAAAAAACTATGTAATTTACATGAAAAAGTTAGTTCAGGCAAAAAAAAAAAAAACGAAGTAAATTCATATTGGTACTCAATTCAAGCGTGTAAATATCAGCGTTATAAAATTAAGTACATTTTACTTGGGTTTTTTTCAGTGTGCACCATGGTATGGCAGAAATGTATATTCATATCAATTAAAAAAAAAAAAATTAATGTAGACGAGACGTATAAAGGAGTAATGGAATATAATTGCAGCATTTTTTTTTTTTTTTAGTTTGCACCATGGTTTTATTATGGCAGAAATGTATATTCATATAATTTTTTTTACAAATATTAAAGTAGACTTGTATAAAGGAGTAATAGAATATAAATACAGCATTTTTTGGTAAGCTGTAGCATTTTTGCATCTGTATTTATTTATACTAAAAAATTTATTCCGGCTAGTTACATTTTACCATGATAATATACATGTCTATTTTTACCAATTGTTATCATGATCAATGGCCTAAATGTATGATACTATGGATGGATGACAAATGGTTAACTTAAATAAATAACTCAAACACTCAGAATATAAACATTTTACCCAATGAGGTTGTTTACATTTTTTACGTATTTACTGTTTTTGTTAATGAACAAAAATTTACATCTGTATCCCAACTAAAGCTAGTGTCAAATGTGCATTTAAAGAGACATAACACATAATATTATTAATATTGCAGCCTGCACTGCAAACTGTGCCGAAAATACACGTAAGGAAACACAAACTATCACATTTTTTTTTCTATTAAAATATAAATTTTAAGGAAAAAAGACTGAAAAAAAATATTTGACTTAAGTTAACGCATATTTTAATGTAGAAATAAATATTTTATCATTATAAATGTTATTCTACCTCAGATCTGTGAAATGTTAACCTGGTTGCCAAGTTTTCTGACAATAAAGAGTATTATAAAAAACACATTTAACTGTCTTGTTTCTACAACTTTCAGTCAGGAGCGAAAATCTACCTTTGAAAGAAATAAAGATTTGACATTTATTGTAATGATTATCATCAATATCGACTAATAAAACATTTTATTGTGATAATTCTTTGGCCATATCGCCCAGCCCTAAATGTAAGGATATCTTTATTTGTTGTTAGTACAGTTTGCATGTGTAGAGAGGATTTTCTGTACGTCTGGCTGTGTGTAGGTGTGTTTTGCATGTGAAGAGGAAGTATTTGAGAAGTTTTACCGCCATCATTCTCGGGTATAATTTCTCAGCTGTTGTGAAATAATTGCAGTTATGGTTGCTAGCTTCAGTCGGGTAGATTAAGGTGTGGTGTTTGAATTAAAGGAGTGCTGCACATTACAAAACCAGGTGAGGCGATTAACCCTTCACAGACAGCATTTGCTTTTACTGAAAGTTGAATCGGCTAAATATCACCCAAGAATGTTTATTGAAAAGAACCGAAGGCTTTGATGTCGTAAATACAGCAAAAAAAAAAAATATTTTGTAATCGCGAACCTAAAGGTGAGATAAAGATTAGAAATTCTTATAACTGTAAAGCATATATTCCAATATTAGCCTTAAAATTTACCCCATGTTTTATTTATTAATCTTTAAAGTTAGTGTGTTTGATAATCCAGACTGAATCTCATTTGATTTAATACATAAATGCATAACTACATTTTTAGCTCACATCAAAAATCATGAACTGAATACACGTTTCTTGGTTACAGCAGTGAGATGCATTGTTGTTAATGTCTAAATTTCTGCTCATAGAGAACTGGATACACTCCTGCATTTAAATTTGCTTGTCTATCCCAACACTTTGCATTATGTCTGTGACATTAGAAGTGGTTGTCATTTCATCATTGTAATTGTCATTTAGTTTATTATTAACTTATAATTGCTGTTACTTGGCAATCGTTGAGATATTTTCTAACTGCATTTGCTTGGACTTTTCCTCCCTTAATCCATTTACATTTGGGTCTAAGTTGCTTTATCCCTGGTTTCCAGCCACTCGTACTACCATAGTAACCATGGTGACAGACGTATACAACTGCCTCGCTATACATTATCCCGCTTATTACATGGTTACCTACCAAATAAATCAATAATTTGACACAAAATATTGATTTAAAAAGGAGTTTATTGATTTAAAAACGATTGTATTGCTTCCGCTAAAGAACACCGTGTCCATGGCAATTAGGGCTGCACGCAGTAGCGGAGATAGCGTGGGTGCATGGGTGCGGCCGCCCCAGGGCCCCGTGCCAATTAGGGGCCCCCTCAAACGCCGCCGATCTTGCGTCACTGGACAGGAACGCGCCCTCGCCAAGTGACACATTACACGGGGCCCTGGCAAAGTAAAATATAGTATGATATATACTTTTAATAAATGAGCAAAAATTGGCCACTTAATATTAAATATTTAATTATTTTAATGATCACAATTAAAGTATTCATTTTATTAAATTGAACAAGCCCAACATTCGGCATTCAATCAAATATTATTACAGATTTATTATAATTAATAATGTTTTTTCAACACAATATCTCGTTATTTCGACATAATATGTGTGTGTGCCGAGTGTGCGTGCAACAAGCAAGATGTGCATTTGTAAATCCGGTGACACGCGTGCATTGATTTTTATTAATAAACTAGTCTTATGTCCGTGTCGCTGATGAAGTTGACGATCGCCATCTCCGTAGTGAACGCACCTATATAGCCTAGAGACTGAGAAATGCACATCTTGGATTACATAATCAGAGAGTAGCCTATTTCTTTTCATTTTGAATTGTTTCGTTTAAAGACATTTAAAGCTTTCTTTAGATATTTCTCATGTCTGAGTTTCGGTTAATTATGATGAGATGCGCTTCTGTTCACATTCTTATTTAGGCTATTAAATACATGAAATTGGTTGATGAAAAATTTATTAAAATTAAGATACAATTTATACAAAACGAAATTCACTTTAAATAAAGGCTTTCTACAAAACTTAATGAAGAAAATTAAGTTTAATCTTGTCTGACCCATTAACAAAATCATGTCTGACCGACTCCATATCTCCCGATGCGTCCTATCATGGTGTTCACTTTTCATAATCAACATAGATGGAAAAAATAACATTATAATATTTTACCACTATATAAACATACCACTTAAATATATATAGCCTAGGCTAGTTGTAGCCTACTGCAGAAACGGGACTGAGAGACCGTCAACAGCTCAAAGTATCCAGTGTTGTCATGGCAACGCCGCCAAAACAAGACTCGCAGGAAAGTTGTGAATAGTTACGAAAATGGAGAGAAAATATAAATCGGGCGCATTAAAAAGAAAAGAACGAGATAGTAGGAAAAGTGTGGTAGCATCGCATTGCTCGTCTTACATCATACTTCTTACATGTTATAAATCAGTTGTTTTTCTCAAAGTTTTCATGCCGCTGTCCGTGGTGCTAAAAACTTTTTTACTTGACTGGCAAACTGTTTTCTTTGTTCGTCAATACAAATTTGTCAAAAAAATTGGCTTTTCTTTGTGTTTTATTTAACATATAAGCTTACTTGGCTCAACAAGTGCCACATTATTACATATGCATTCATCAGATATTTTACGTTTTTTTTAACGGTTTTAATTTTAAAATGACTTGGTAGCAGAGGGCCCCATGATGAAGCTCCGCCCCCACTGTACTGAGAGTCTAGCTCCGCCCCTGGCTGCACTATATTGGAAAAAAATTACATTGTGATATTTTTTCCCCCAACGATATATATTGCGATATTGAGAGCCATAACTCCAGGCTAAAGTCAATAATTACCATTCCATGATTTAAAAAAATTCACTAATAAGCAAGCTTCATTACAAGTGACAAAAAGGTCACTTAATATTTTATTCCAAAATTAGAATATTTCTGTAAACACAAAAGCAGAACACATTTTTAAATAAAACTGCAGCTTTACACCAACCCCACTGATTGGTTTACATCAATATAACTTAAAATAAATATATTTTTTATGAATCAACTTATAAGCATTTGTTCACAATCTTTTAAGTCAACTTTTCATAGCCAAAGTAAAACAGTGTTGGTGTTGGTCATCATAATCATATGAAATAAACAAAATGAAATACAACTTTAATATATTTTGTAGAATTAAATCTTCTAAACCGATTAGAGAACATGTTTCTGTAAACAGAAAAGCCGAACACATTTAAACAGCAGCTTTAATTACAACACCATACTGCCTGTCAGCGCCGCCGCTCCCACCACGCGCTGTGCGTCGTGCAGCCTAATGAAAAATCAATAATTATAATGGCGATATTATTTCAGTATAGAAATAGATCTCAAGTCTCCCGGAAGTTCCGGGAGTCTCCCGCTTATTGATAGCGGCTCACTGATGCCAGCACTGCTTTACCTCACAAGTATACAAAGCCTGTATGAGTAGTAATACAGCACTTCCGGGTAGTTCGGTAGAATGAAATGTCCTTATTCCTTTATATTCTCGGGACTAGCGTGTGACGCTGATTTCTGTCTCTCATTAGCAATCTGCTTCATTCCGCAGTCATGTTTAAAACATCAATGTATTCACTCATCCGTAAACATGATTAGATCCACGACAAGTTACATAATTCCGCTTAATGCGTCATCAAGCTACGCATTTGTAAATTGTAAGAGGTTAGCGTCCCCCTAGCTGCGAAAAAAAATACGTATTGTAGCTTTAACTTATAATTGCTGTTACTTGGCAATCGTTGAGATATTTTCTAACTGCATTTGCTGGGTTTTTTCCTCCCTTAATCCATTTACAACTGGGTCTAAGTTGCTTACATTTTATCAGCTGCTTCTTGTTATTGACAGTGTAAAGAATGAGAATGCTAGTAGCGTCTATTTCCTCTCTCGGATGAGGTGTCCATATAGGAGAGCGCAGGAATGACCTGAAGAAACTTTGCTCCTATTGGCAAGGTCTCTGTCAGAAAGAGGTGCCAAGATGAAGCTTTCTAAACTGGGCCAACCAATTGTTGGTCTAATGTGAAATGGTGCCAATATCACCACCTGTCAGTGCCCACTGGCTATGTAAAACAGTGTAATACACATGTGGGCATTGCTGAGAAGCTGGCAATTGCATCTGTGTGCCTGAGAATGTGGTTTGTATTTATAGACATCAATCAAAGCCGCTAATAGAGTGTCTGGATGACGGCTCGTACGTCTGACTCTGCTATTTCTTCTAATGGATATGGCAAAATGACACCCATGAGATAAAGTGTGTTTCCAAGATACACTGTCCTGCCAAACTCTGGACTGTCATCCTTTCAAAATGTCCATGCTCTGGTGGTTAGACCAGTTTTTAATTAATGTAATTCACTTTTCATTATGTTTTCCTTCCTGATTTGAGCTTGTGAATGCCCAGGTTTGCTTTGATCTGCTTGCGTTGTGTTCAACAGTAGTAGCTCAACGGATCACAAAACTCACGGTTCGGATTGTATTGCAGTTTTTGAGTCACGGATCGGATCATTTTTTAGATCAGCAAGAAACATTTTTTTGGGGGGGGGGGGCGGGTGGCGGTGGGATGGGTAACTGCTTTCCATTTATTAACTAATAGGGGTGTAACACTATCGTGTCACAATATATCGCAATACAAAAATGCAAAAAAGATAAAAATGTATCTTAGATAGTGACAATATGTATCGTGGAAAGTTCAAGTTGTCTGAAGTTTTCAGAGTTTTAGTGTCTTTACTACTTTATATAATGTTGAATATAATGTATAATAATGCAATGGGGGAATATTTGTGCAAAAAGTGACCTACATTATTTTAAATATATCTAGTCAGTGACCGAGTACAAGCATGTTCGTCTAAAATAATTCTGTATTTTCAGCTTTAGAATCATGAATATTTGTATTCTGGTGTCACCATTGTCCTTTTGCATTGGGTTACATGCCTATTCATTCCCACCCACAATGTAATATCAAATTTAGCTTTTTTTTATCAACAATACATTTTTTGTTAACCTTTTACCATGTCTTGGAGTATCGCAATCATAACGTATCGCGAGATTAGTATCGTGATAAACAATCTTATTAGAAAAATAATGCACACCCGAAGTGGTAATGCGGTCACGACGCGAAGCGGAGCCGTTACTCCTCGGGTGTGCATTTAATATTCAACGGCCTGTCGTCAATTATTCTGCTTATACTACAGTTACCACACCTCGAAATATTGTTCAGATGATGTATTTCAAGACGTTTGTAAAGTTTTTGTCTTTAAAACGCTCTTGAATGTAGGACTAATTCCTTGCGCATCTAAACCCATGCTCCGTTGCTAATTCCAAAACGTCATTTTAGAGTTAGTAACGGAGGTCTGAGCCGCTGATAGCAGAGTAATGCTGGACACACTTAACCACTAAACATTCTCTCACTGTGAATGCAGCAGATTTTAAACACCGCTGTGAACACAGACTGAACGCGCTGAAAACGCGCGCATGATCATCATAAGTATCAAATTACATTCATAACCGGCCTTAGAGAGAAGCATGTGCGTCAATATTATTATTTATTAATTAATTAAATTCGTTTTAATTTGTTCATTATTTTTTTCTATTAGTGACAGTAGACTAATAAATGAAACACAAAGCCCTTTTAACAAGTATAGGCCTATCAATTTTATTTATTTGTTATATTATCTTCAATAATTACGAAAACCCGTGCAACAGGACTATCAATTTATTTAAATATTCAGTTTCATTTTCTATTGATTATGTATAGGACTGTATACTTTATTTATTAAAATTAAACTGCATGTTTCCATTGATTGTGAAGTTAGACATTGAAAATTGCAGATCAAGCGCATGGGGCTGCAGTTTTTCTTGTTATGAATTGTATATTATTTTCCGTTATTAGTTAACTACGCGAAGTGATATGGAGCTGTAATGAGGTCAAGACCTGCCGGAACTACTTTAGCCATGCAGTTCCCTGAAAATAATTGCACACCGTAGAACGTTTGTCAACCAATCAGATTCAAGCATTCAACGGCCCTGTAGTATAAATAAATATAATGTTCCCACTATCCTTTCTGTAACAATGTTTAACGTGCGGATCCCACACTTCTGTATGCCGACTTCAATTTGATAGGACTAAGTTTTAAATATTTGGTTTGAACAACCAGTAGCATTTACTTGAAGTGACCACGTCTAACTGGTGTAACTGCTTTCTTGATTGAGAGCTGTGTGCTAGATCCACATGTAAAAATAAAATAAAAATGTTACCATAAACGAAAATGACAGTCATGACAGTGCAAGAGTTGAGCCTAGATCGGTATAGATAGTCATGTGAGATCATGGCGGTCTGTTTTCTGGTTATTGGTATCACTAGCTTGTTAGTTTTAGGTGATCCTTAGTATCAATATGTAAATACTATATCCAATCCAAATGTAAATATTACCATCTGCTCAGTCTAAATTAAAACGAGCCCTTTGAAATGATTTGGTTCTACCTGGCAACTCTATAAATATCAGCTAGTGTTATTATGAATTTGATTGTTTACATTTGGGTTTTTACCTGATGCCATGGAAACACCAGAGAAGAGTTAATCCATGTGATGTTGGTCTAACATCACTGATCAATAATTCATTGCTTGGAAAAAGTCATTTTCATGTACGCTATGAACTAGAAATTATTGGTCGCACATATGAATGATCTCATGTAATAGTTAATTCTGCTTTTAGCTGCTGATTTTGTGCATGTACCCGATATATTTATCAAGGGCACTTTCTAAAGTCTCTTAGTTTCATTAAATTGTGTTTCTCTCCATTAGTCTGTGTTGCTGATCATCTCCTCCATATTTGCTTATGTGCCTTTTGCATTTTTAGCTGCAGGCTGTTGCATATTTTCTGTCAAAGTGTGAGTTCTGTTGTCGAGTCTTAAAATAGTCTGATTCCATTTGCACCCCGTTTTTTTTACAGTCTGTTGTTATTATAGGAAGCACCAAGTCGAGGACAACTGTCTACCAGCTGACTTTAGCTATCAGAGCCTCCTTCTTAATATGAACTCACTCAGTGCCCCGCGGGGCGACCCACACCCTAGATCTCGAGCAGCTGTACAGGACGCCGTCTCTCAAGTCACATTTAATGATATATTGCTTTATACAATACATATTGTTTCAAAAGCAGCTTTAGGGATAACAGGTAAATTATGCATTTCGGCTGTTGTTTAGCTGAAGTCATTCAATGTTGATTTAGTGCCGTTGTAAAGATCATCAATTATTAAATTAGTTAATTTCATCTATAAAGCAGTTCTGCTCATCCAGCTCAGTTCAGTTCTCATACAGCAGCAGCGTCAGAAAAGTAATGTTTTTTTATATTAAGTGTCCCCAACTAAGCGACATTGGCAAGGAACCCAAACTCCAGGTGACAGAATTGGGGAAAAACTCAGTTGGGAGTCCAGTTCTGGCCTAGTATGTGACTAAAATACACATCAGTCTCATCAGATGTCAGAAAATACTAATATAATATAAATGTATGTCTTGAGGTAGAAAGTAAAGTACACCCTCAGCAAATTCTGTAATGACCCATACAGGTAAAACTCGAAAAATTAGAATATGGTGCAAAAGTTCATTTATTTCAGTAATTCAACTTAAAAGGTGAAACTAATATATTATATAGGCTCATTACATGCAAAGTGAGATATTTCAAGCCTTTATTTGTTCTAATTTGGAAGATTATGGCTGACGGCTATGAAAACCCCATATTCAAAATCTCAGAAAATTAGAATAGTACATGAAATCAATAAAGAAAGGGATTTTAAATACAGAAATGTCGGCCCTCTGAAAAGTATAATCATGCATATGTACTCAGTGTTTGGTTTGGGCTCCTTTTGCATGAATTACTGCCTCAATGCGGCAAAATAAATGAACTTTTGCACGATATAAATTTTTTTCGAGTTTCACCTGTATATCTGCCATAGAGGATGGATACCCGACCCGAGCCCGACGGGACCCGCCGTTACCCGACGGGCCGGGTCCGGACAAATATTTAGAAATGATGTTCGGGTTCGGGTCGGGCTCGGTCACATCAGCGCGATAAGCCATTGAACATTTTAAATTTAAAACCGCTTATGTAGGTAGCCAATGTGCCTGATGCTTTCACTTGATGCAAAGATCGTTTTTGTGATTAAAATACATGTAAAATATTACCAAACGTCGTCTTGTGTGCGGAAATGTATGTATCCGTGACAACGAAACCCGCCTGTGTTAGTGCGCTTGTTGCTCCTTGCGCGCTGACGCGCTCATCTGTTGACATTTCCGAATGCCTTCCTACAGTTGCTTAATAAAAGCGAGCTTTCCACACAAACAAACGTACATGTGCCATTAGTATGAGAAAAACCCGGGCTCAGGTCGGGTTCGGTTACTGCTCTGTCGGACGCGGGTTGGGCTCGGACAGAAAAATTCGGCCCGATCCGCACAACAGGGTCTATAACATGGCCTATCACTGAAAAAAAATAAATATTGACAGCTTGCTGGTGAAATAATAAATACTGCAGTCGAAATTCAAAATATTTGGTGAGTTTTTCCCTCGCCACCTCTCCTTCAGACTTGACGCTCATATGGGTTGCCAGATTGAGGACACAACTTTGCTGGCTTCCATGGCTGCAATACGCTGTGTTTTCCACCAATTGGCAACCCGGGGTGTCAAAAATACTATTGGGTAGATTGGATCACACTGACCAAAACACAAACGGTTATCCGACACAGAACTTGCACTGTCTGCCATTTATTGGACAAACTGATTAATCCAGGTGTGCCTGACCACCAACAATAATCAGACACACCTGGATTAATCAGTTTGTCCAATAATGGCAGACAGGAACCACATTTTTTGTCGAAAAAAGTGTGTCACTATAATAATACTGTAACACTGATGTATTTTACTATTTGACCAACGTTGAAATACAGTGAACACGTGGATGAAACCACTCTACGATAGATGCTGTCTTGACAAGGCAGGGAAAGGGGGGTTCATCATTTGAGATGACTTCAGGTTTTCCAGGGAAAGCACACACACACACACACAGCCTTTTGAAATCTTAAACCCCCACTTAGGGTTGAGTCATTCTGCTCCGGTAGTGAATTTTAAATCTCCACTGGGCCTGATCGAATGTTTAGGGAATACACTGAATAGTTATCATCTTTATCTGTTTATGGTAATGATGTTTTGAATGTTCTGCTGTAGCGAAGTCGTTTTTTAATTCATTCAGGTCATTAAATAATGTCTGCCAAATTTTTTCTTGCAAGCAATTTTCCATTTGTTTTCTGTGTACATCACATTTCCAGCTTGAGTGATCAGATTGAAGCTTTCCAGGTTCTTATTGATTGGTTCTGCTAAAGAACTCTTGAGGATTGAGGTTAAGGTTGCTTTATTGCCTGACCTGCTGATTAGCAAGCAACCTAGCTTAGCGGGTTAGTGTCTTCGCTATCGCTGATCTGCTTTACACAGGCTGTACCGATCAATGTTAATTTCCTCAGCCAGGCTGTTTGTTTTCCCATCCCTGGATGGAGCTCTTTACAGGTAGGAATGATTTAGGTGTAGACTTGCTTTTGAAGCTTAAACTCTGTCTGCATTCCTTCAAAATCTCAGCGTTGGCTCTGAGAGCGTTTCCCGAGGAATAAATCTTGTGGCCTTTGGCTGATATGGCAAAGGAAGACTAACACAGACAATATGATGTGAGCTTTTGTTCTAGGGCTGAGCGATATGGCCAAAAATATTATCACGATTATCATACGATATTGATATCATGATATTCATTTACTATTAATGGGGAAGGAAATGCTTTCCACATATTTTTTCGATCTTGAGAATGAATGTAAACTTGTTTGTTCACAATTTAAACTCCACAGAGAGTAGCAAACTTTTAATTTTGGGATTCTGTTTTTCTGATTTAATACAAATGTATAAACTTAATGAAGCTTTTAAAATGTAATCAAATGAAAAAATAACAATTAAAATTGCATTTTTATTTGTCAAATAAGATGCTGCACAACAGAACTGTATAAATTTAAAACATATAGCTAAAAAATATCTTGGTTGTATGGTATTCCTTGGAAATATTATTACTACTTTAAGAAGTATGTTTTAGAATACAGTAGTGATATATTTCTGTCATAATTTCTTGAAGTTAAACCAAACTTTTTGCCTAGATCTTGGTTTCAGATGGTAGTTTTTCTCAAATGAAACGGTGAAAAGCTTGTGAAGTGTCTCTCAAAGCATCTCTGGAGATGAAGTTAATGTCTTCATATATTGAGTCGGCAGATGCTGAAAACACAATGAACACACGTGTGTGTGTGTGTGAGTTTGTGTATCGGACGAAATCCCGCCATTCATTCTTACAGAGACACACAGAAATCACGTATTAGCGACATGCACTGACTGGCTGTTTTCTCGTTTATTTCTGCTGTGTGATTGTTAGATTAATCCATAATCGAGCATTAAAATGTCCAGAGCTTCTCGTTATCTACGTTAATTTGATCACAATCTTGATGTATCGCTTATCGCCCAGGCATATTTTGTACTATTTTCAGTAGAACAGTGAAGTAATGGATTCCACTGAATCTCCTTGTAATAAAAATGAGCTTGCACAGACAACGTGTGTCAGACATAAACATTAACATGGCGTTTCAATATTTTAGAGTTTGTGTATGTTTGTGCTGTTTATACAATATGACGATATGTTTGGAGATCCAAGACAAGATCAGTGTGCAGTCTGTTATATTTACATATGTTCTTTGCAGACACTGAATCTCAACACCTGACACCTGTTGACTTGAATAATTACTTGTAAAAACTTTAAGCAAGTGTTTACTTTTTTGAGAAAGTAGATTTTTTTTTTTTGCAAATATGAACCCTTTTTAATTTTTAACTTTTCATGACATATTTAAATATAGGAGTTAGGGCTGTAAGCGATTTAATCGCGATTAATCAAATCCAAAATAAAAGTTTGTGTTTACATAATATATGTGTATTGTGTATAATTATTTTGTATATATAAATACACACACATGCATGTATGCATTTAAAAAAAATGTTTTATTTATATATAAAATAGTTTTATTTATATATAATATAAATCATATAAAAATATATATGCAGTATATAAATGTTAAATATTTCTCAAATATATACATGCATGTGTGTGTATTTATATATACAAAATAATTATACACAATACACACACATATATTATGTAAACAAACTTTTATTTTGGATTCGATTAATCGCGATTAATCGTTTACAGCCCTAATAGGAGTGTACATTAGTATATTAGTTGCCTTTATGTTGGCATAACCATCCAACTAGAGTAAAAATGTCTTTGTTAAACCAGCAGAACTGAAGCTGATGATCCACCTCCTTCCTTCCCATGATCCCCTTTCCTTTTAATTATCAGTCTTGGAAGTGTTAATTGCACAAATCTTCTCTGCACTTGTTTGCATCGGGTAATAGTGCCTTTCGGTAGAGCTTATATATAACCTGCACTCAAAATAGTTCCAGTCTGCAGCACAAGGACTCACATTTGACCATGTTAATAATTAGGTAGAGAGTATAAGGAGATTTCTAATAGGATAAATGATGACCTTCACACTGTTCTCAGGAACACTGACACCTGTTTGAAATGTGCTGAATAAGTTCACCTCAGATTTGTGTTGAGTCCGTCAGAGACCGAAGGCTGGCGTCTCTTTGCTGGAATGCTAATGTGATCTTTGACGATGGGATGTGGGGGCGAATCCCTGACATAAAAAAAATCTCTCTTGCTCTTTTCCTTCACACTATCTCTCTTTATTTCACTCACCCCCTGGGTAGTAGCCACTTGACAGTCACTGTGACAGATGCAGGTGCTTTAGTGATGGTGTCCCAGTATATTACTAAATGAATATTTAACACGCCAGCTGTTTATTAATGAAGGGAAGCTGAAGTTCCTCCTCAAACTGCTACCGCTTGACTATAATTATATGACGCATCAAGTATTTTACACTAACTAGTAAGGCAGGGTGATAAATGAAAAGCATGAATTGAAAACAGTTGCACGATTCTGGAAAAAAACTGACATTCGTATATTTTGTTTTTCTGCTTTACAGGTGAAACTCGAAAAATTAGAATATGGTGCAAAAGTTCATTTATTTCAGTAATTCAACTTAAAAGGTGAAACTAATATATTATATAGACTCATTACATGCAAAGTGAGATATTTCAAGCCTTTATTTGTTATAATTGTGATGATTATGGCTTACAGCTTATGAAAACCTTTTCACAATATTCTAATTTTGAATTTGGGGTTTTCATAATAATAAGCTGTAAGCCATAATCATCAAAATTATAACAAAGGCTTGAAATATTTCACTTTGCATGTAATGAGTCTATATAATATATTAGTTTCACCTTTTAAGTTGAATTACTGAATTTAACTTTTGCACGTTCAATAAAATTGCATATTCGTATATAAAGTTGCATATTCAATAAAATGTTTTATGTCAAAGTAAAAAAAAATTTTGTAATCCCTGCATAGTGCATACATGTTATTATATTTCCTGTATTTAAATGATCATTAAATAATCCCTAATTCATCAATAGATATTGTTCGATCTAATTGAAGTATAACTTTTTTTTAAATCGGTTTACTGAAAAATATTAACCTGATATGAACTATGTAAAAGGTAATCTGGGAAGGTGTTGTCATGTTTCATTTGTTTCATTTGTCTCATTTATTCAGTTTTTCAGTTGTTGCATTATGTTAACATTATGGTCTTTTAGAAAACTGAACAAATGTAAGCGTAGTGACCGCAATAACCTCAGAATACAGCCAGAACAACCGTTAGCAAGAGGAAATAGGAGGGAATATGATGTGTCATTTGTGCTTCTCCATTCTTTCTCATTTGCTTGTACACTTACCGTACTAATTCTGGGTGTTTAAAGTCACTAAGCAAAGTTGAAGGACCGTACATGGCATCCCGCTATATTGGGATCCAGCTGATGCATACACACATTCTGCTTCTGGATGCATTACGTTGCTGTTGCCTGGCTTAAAGTTTTTGCATTAGGGTTGCATGATATTGAAAAAAATGCGATAACTTGTTAAATAATGCGATATTCGATACAATTATGCTAAAGCGTGTCATTTAAATTATATTTAAAAACTGAAAATGATATAACCAACATGCATGTTTCTTGTTTCTCATTGTTTTTGTGAGAAGAAAGCATCCCAATGACTTCTGAAAGTGAACAGCAGTGTTTTACTGTGGCATTGCATAAAAAGTAAAAGTGTCTTTTTAATGTTAGTGTACACCATAAGGGTTTAGGGTTTCAGGTAGGCCTACATTAGGTTTATTTAACAATAGGGATGGGCAAAAAAAAAAATCTTTTTTTCGATTAATCGATTTTTAAAATGTGGTCGATTCAAAATCGATTTTTTCCCATATTTATTTATACCCATCACCCAAAAGCCAGTATTAGTTTTCCTACAGTGTTCATAAGCGTGCAGCCTCCATGTTACAGCGAATGCTGTGAGATTTTATGTTAGTTTTCTCTTAAACATAAAATAACCTGGGGTTCAGACCAGGGTTCAATAACCAGTTCAGACATAGAACTGCGCGCGACTGCTCATCACAGTCTGGGACAGACAGTAATCAGTTTTGAGCAGCACGTTAATATTAAGTATGGAGGAGATTCAAGCTGTGCTGCTTGTGTGATGTTTTGGAAATACGAGACCAGTGGTCTTAAAGCCTGGACCTCATTGTCCGTCCAGCGGTCGTATTTTTTTTATTAAATTCCATATTTGCAGACAGAGACAACTCTTACTGCACGAAGCCAAGAACCGTGATTAAAAAAAAAAAAGGCGGTTAAAATAAAATGCTGCGTGGAGTCAACCAATCAAAATGCGGCGTGAACTCAACCAATCGGCATGTTCCCCCGAAAGTTCCTGAACTTTGAAAAAGTACTACCTCGCCACCAGGGACTTTCTGAGGGGGAAATATTTACCCGGAACTTCATTTAGACCCTGATTCCTGCGGTGTAAACACACCGAGTACCAGCCCAAAGTTCCTAGTTCCTGGGGAAAGTTCCTGTGGTGGAAACGTGGCTTTAGTAACATTTAAAGGTGCTTTCACACCTGCCTCATTATAGTTGGGTTGAATCGCACTAGGGTTTGTTGTCCCCCGTGGTGCGGTTGGTTTGTGCCGGTGTGAATTCAGCAACTTCGGTACGCTTTCAGACGAACTCTGGAGCGGTTCGTTTGTGGTGAGAACGTGATCCGACCTCGAACAAAACCCAACTGCCAAAGAACTGCGCATTTTTAGACTAAACCAGCTGCCATAGTCGGTGTATTATCTAAGTGTTTAGCAACATTAATGCACGTCTCCTCCAGAAGTGACTCGCGGTGTGCATTATTTTCAAGCCGCATCCTCGCTTCATTCTCAAATGTTATTTTTTGCCTAAAATGCCGTAGACAAACTATATAATAAACTATGACCAGGGATACAATCAGCCCAGTCGTCTCTCCATAGTAAAGCGACGTGATGTCTGCCGGATTTTCCTTCTTTGTTTACTACCAAGAGTTGGAGTTTCCCCGCACGTTAATTCTGACCAATCGAAGTGCAGCTATAGAAATACGTTCAATACACATTTGGCCAACGAGTGATGTGGATCGTCACGTGACGGCATTTTGTTTTTTTTCATCAACTGATTTGGACCAGAGCGATCAGTGTGGTGTGAAAAGGAACCAAAACGCCTGAATTATTTTTCCCTCTTGATCCGGACCAAATGAACCAAACTACAGATGTGAACGCACCCTAAGAATGTCACATGTCAAAGCCATGTGTCCAATCTACTCCCTGCTGTCCGTGTCTACCTAACACTTGGACTTTTTGTAATATTTTGGAGTATTAAAATCACAAGCTGTTGCGATATGATATCATGATATGTACATTTCCTGCATTTCTATATATCGTGCATCTCTAATTTGTATTTATAAAGTATAATTGCATTTCAGAATCAAAACCGAAAACCGTCCTATATGCACATGAGAGCTAATCTGTGTTTTCTCTAAATGAGCTGGTTGCTTATTAACAGATGCATCACTAATGTCATGCGGTCTCCAAGCCAATCCACATGTAGGAAACAAACTCGGGTATCACATTTCACTCACGTTATTATGATGGAGGAAGAGAGACCGCTCGACTCTGGCTCAATCATACAGCCAGTCAGTACGCGTGATGTGAAGTAAAATGCTTGTTAAATGTTAGACACTCGTGTAAATGTTCTCAGCGTCCTCATAAAGACAGGTTTGTAGTTCCTAATCTCGCGCAACCTTGATCTCATTGTATTGAAGGAGACAGCATTCATCCTGTGGCTTAACCTGATGAACCTGTTAACAGTGATGCCCACATAGTGACACGTGATGTGGGATGCTGGCGGTGGGTGGAGATGAATGTCACTCGTAATGTAGTCGTGCTTGACAGTGGATCTATTCATCTGGCTGAGCGAGGAAATTCAGAAGCATTCATTCTGAATGAAGTTGAACTGAGTACATGAAACAATTACAAATTATGGGCACAAAGCCAGGTCTCCAGTGCCCTCGATGGGTGTTTTTAGTATGTGTGTAGCCGATCAGTAAACGAGTTGAGGGCTTGCCTGGTCAGCTCAGCACTTGATTTCCTAGCAACGTTATTGGCTATTTTAAGCAAATCTGTAGCTAATGTGTAGAGGATACTTTTCATTGCCTTTGGGTCAACCTTGATCACAGAAGTGAGCAATTACATTTGGTCAGATTGGTGATGCAGTGGTATTTTAGTATAATTTCTATGTTATTTTATTAATATTTTGAATTCGCTTTTAATTTGTTTGGATTTTATTATGTGCTTTTGTCATTATTAGTTTTTCTTACAAATATTAAAGCTTAAATTTATATTTAAATTTTAGTTTTTGTAGCCTAATTGTAATCTTATTTCAGTTATTTTATAGTATTTAAACTTTTTATATTTACACAGTTTTCGTTTTAAATGCAAGTTTTATTAATTGTATGTTACGCGCTTTTGACATTTTGTTTAATATTTGATTACATATTTAACTCTCTTTTTAAAATATTTTTATATTGTATAGCTTTAATTAATTACTTATAAATAACTTATTACAGTTTTTATTTCAACAAATTTCAATGTTTTTCCATTAAATGTTTATTTTATTTCAGCTTTATTTAAATTACCTAAACCAATTTTTTTTTAACTGGGTGATAAGTGTATTATTATTCCCCATCTAGTTAAATTATAGTTTTTAAGTTTTGCCCCTGCCTTAAAAATGTGTTTATAGGTTCAGGTTCCTTTAGTTGTACCCGTAGGTAGATTTGGTTTGCAGTGTCAGTGTCATCCATACATTTAGACAAACACAAACAATAAACATTTGACAAATTATTTTTTTTTAATTTAAAATATAAATAGATGACTAGCATAGTTTCTATGTCATCTATGCATTTTGTTCCTCTGATTAACGACCGCTGGGACAAAACTGTTTTTATACCGCTTAAGTTTTGTTCTACACACATAATCTGTATTGTAACATTGAACCTGTCGACCTCTATAAACTATGTGCATTGCATTAAATTATTTCACCTCTTGGCAATGCAAGTTTAGCTCGAGCACTTCCTCTTTTTTAACCATTGCTCTCTTTCGTCTAGCATGTTTGTTCTGCACACGTTCAGTCTAGTGCTATATCTGATCTCGTCTGTAATCTCTCCGCCTCTCCTCTGTTTACAGTTCTATCTCCAGGACACCAAAAGCAGCAATGGCACCTTCATCAACAGCCAGCGTCTGAGCCGGGGGTCGGAGGAGAGCCCTCCCTGCGAGGTGCTCTCCGGTGACATCATTCAGTTCGGGGTGGATGTGACCGAGAATACCCGGAAAGGTGAGGAAAGCCTGTTTGTATTAGTGGTGATGTGTGTTTGTCTGTAATGCAGGTGTCGATTAGGGTTGGGTACCGAACCGTACTTTTAATGGCACTGTGTTAGAATAGTGTTAAATTAAAGGGATAGTTCACTTTAAAATTAAAATTCTGTCATATACTCACCCTCAAGTTGTTTCAAACCTTTATGAATTTCTTTCTTCTGCTGAACACAAAGGAAGATATTTTGAAGAATGTCAGTAACCAAACAGTTAACTGGTCCCATTGACTACCGTAGTAGGAAAATAAAATACTATGGAAGTCAATGGGACCAGTTAACTGTTTGGCTACTGACATTCTTCAAAATATCAAAATATCTTCCTTTGTGTTCAGCAGAAGAAAGAAATTCATAAAGGTTTGAAACAACTTGAGGGTGAGTATATGATGACAGAATTTTAATTTTAAAGTGAACTATCCCTTTAATTCGGTCACAATGATTCACATTAAATCAATCGGTGGCAAATTTCGGTATACCTGAGAATGCGTCTGGGCGCGAGAGTAATACTATTTAAATACAAATCCTGCATGTTCTTTGTGTGAATGAGTGGCGCAGACGTGCGGTTTCATTTAACACACACACACACACACACACACACACACACGGCGCTCGCTGTGTTTTTCAGTCTCTGCAGTCTCACTACATGAGAACATGAATGCATTTTCAGAGCCGCTCTGAGAGTCACTGAATTCATCAGCATTTTACAGTTTAATTTAAGAAACTATTGTTACATCATTAACACACGGAAACTCAAAGGTCTTCACCACAACACATCAAAATAAAAGTAAACTTGATAATATATTACTGTTGTACAGTAGAATTTAGATATCTCAATTTAATAATAATAACAACACTAATAATAAAAAAATAATTTAAGGAATAATCACACTTTTTCTTCTTTTAATGGCCTAACTGTGTGTAATGCAGGTGTGGATGTGTACCTAAAAATATTCCTTTTTTAAATATTCCTTTATTTAAACGTATTTGCTGCTTGACTAGTGTTAATTCCGTGCCCTGTTTTTTTGGGTAGTGTAATAGAGGACACCTTTTATTAAAAGTCTTTGACACAAATGCAGCTGTTACAAACGGCACTTTTTGAAGATTCTGTGATGGCAGAGATGCAATTTTGAAACCCAAGAGTGCTGGTTGATTGCTGCTCTGGATGTGTTGCAACTTAAGTACATGCAATGGGACGCTTTCACAATCAGATACAAATGCAAAGTAACTTACCCTTTTAAAACTAATGTAAGCATAGATTTGAGAGAGAGAATGAGAACCTGTTAGGAGCACTGTATTTTAAATGATTGGCAAGGTATTAAAATTAGCTTCCAGTTTAGTTTGGAAACTTGAAGTCACATTTGGGTGTTTAATTCTTAGCATTGTTGCGGCACAAGTTGGCTTCGTCTCATCAGAACGCAAGCAAATCTCTGGATTTTTTTGATGATCACAAACTCACTTTTAAAGCTGATTATTAGTGCTTGTTATAAAAAAATTTATGGCCTGTTTATGTTTGGCATAACCTGTACCTTTCTTTAAATTCGTATGAAAATAATAATTTCCATGTTTTTTTTTTGTACGACCTCTGTTGTCATGCAACACTAATTTATGTACCCGGTTTTCTCTTGTTCTTTTTAGTCACTCATGGCTGTATAGTGTCGACCATCAAGCTCTTCTTACCAGATGGCATGGAAGGTCGGCGGCGATCAGAGTGAGTCCTGTTTGAATATTTATTATTTTTTGTGTCATTGGCTCAACCTGATGTGGTTATCAACCTTACCAGCTTTATCATTTATAAAAACATGCACAGAATGTGATAAAATCTCTGAGAACTGAGGCTTACAGCTGCTGATTATACTTATTCAGTTGACCAAAACAAGATTTGCCTGTACTTGTGCAGAGGAAATGGCATGTGGGCTGTTAGTGGGACTGCTAGTTGCCAAATGTTGAATGACGGGAATTAGTGGTGGATCAGATCTTGGCTTTCATGCTGGTTTTGGTTCTGTGGTTGTTGTCACTTCCTATGTTTATTTTCTTGGTTATTTAGCAAACGCAAGTATTTACATATATAATCTAACCACATGCCACAATGATGCTCTGTGCCTTTCCATTAAGTCTTTTGGTTTAGCAGAATATTCCAAATGAAATTCAGCGTAAGGTCCATTTACAGCATCTATGGCATCGAAATAATTTGGACTAACAGTCACTTAGTTTTTAGTTCATAAAAATGTTTGTGTGATGTTGTGTAAGAAGAACTATAGGTTTACTTTTGCTTTGTTGTTCTTTTTTTTTATAAGCTTCATGTACACAACTGATAAGAAAAAAATTAAATAACAGTAATTTCACTGAAAAACCATCAAATGAGATCTGGGATACTGGGAATGTCATTTATGAGTTTTAAAAATGACTTGTTCTTTTTTACTTCCAAAAACGAACAGTATTTGTCTGTTAAAATTGCATTAAATTAAATTGCCCCTATTCCAGTCCTATTCCTATTCCCTATTTTCACCCTATATAGTAGGAGACAAATAAACTAAATTTTTTTGTCTTTTACTGTAGGGCTGCACAATGAATCGAATTTTAATCACGATCACGATTTTGGCTTCCCACGATCAAATTCGCGTGATCATGCGATATTTAAAATGCGTCATTCCGTTCATAGAACGCTCCATATTAACGAAACCACGGTCCTGATCATGTGACTCCATGAGCCAATAATCAGAGTTGTTCCCTGCGCAGCTTAGTTTCTAGATGTAGAAACTAGAATGTTTTGCCGGACTGGACAAAAGCAAAGCGAACTGGGCGAGAGAGACCGAGGTGTGTCTGACTCTGCGCACGAGCAATAGTGTCTCTAGTCTATCCTAATATTAATTATAAATACAATGTATATAAAATATAAATACAATATAAAATAATACATTATTTATTTTTTATTTATTCTTTAAGGAGATGCACTGAATTTTGGTGAATAAAAGGACCCATTTTATTTTGATGCACATATGTGTACATTAGCAGGAAATGTAGCACAATATGGATGTGAAAGCAGTTATAATTAGCCTATGTGATAAAAAATTTTTTTTGGTTCAAATCAACAAATAATTCGGATAATTAATCGTGATCTCAATATTGATCAAAATGATCGTGATTATAATTTTGGCCATAATCGTGCAGCCCTATTTTACTGTTAAATTTACTATCTTTAAAAAAAAAAATGTATATATACAGTGGATGCCATTGATTTAATAGCACATTGTTCATCAAATTGTAATGATAGCTTACAAAAAGGTGATATTTTTTGCCTCAATTTCATTTTGTGCATGACCCGGCCAGTTATTGATTTTTGATTGGATTTGCGTGATGCTGCAGGATCTGCAGACTGTCTGAGACGAGAGATGAGCACAGGCTCCATAGGGGTCTCGCGGGTCTCATCCGCCTCCATCTGCTCCCCGCTCCATTTCGACAGCATTAGTCTGAGTGTCACCAAATCCACACAGGTTTTATTACATTGAAATCTAGGTGTGCACCACCAACTTTACGTTTCACCTGCATTTCTTCATTTATTTAAAAGCCTGCATAGCGTATCGCTATTGAACTGCCATCCAGGGTACAGAGCCAAACAGGCGTCTAGTTAGTAATCTGATTCTCGGCATGGCTGGTGTTTATTATATTCATGAAGAGGGATATTGATGGTCTTGTTGACGGAAGGGATTTCCTACCACCGTATGAACGCTATGTTTGACCGTGCATGTATCATCGGCTATAAAAATCGTTTAACGGAAGGCATCCGTGAAGCAGATGGCTCTCGCAGTGAACGCTTCCCTGTGGCCTCCAGTGCTGGCAGGACCCGTTAAACCAACTCACGTGGAAACAAGGTGTGTACTGTGGGCATTTCTGGAGCTTTAAAAGATTTCATGCATCTCCTCGTTTAGCCGGGAAGTGCTCGCTGAGTAAAGCTGACAGAGAAATCTCAGAGATCTTTACTCCATAAACACTGGCAGGGATGTGGGACCACACACCTTGAGTCTGTGTCTCTAAATCCTCCCTGTGGCTCGATGCGTTAATGACTGAACCTCTTTTTTTTTTTACTCCCGCTCTGTTAGGGATGGGTCCGTGATTGTTGACTGGTCGTTTAATAATTGTCTAGTTTGTTAGTGGGGTCAGCTTCCGAGTTTATCTCGTTTTTTTTTCATTTTTTTATTGTATCTAATATAACGTATGATCAAATATAAAATGTTCCAAACCTGTCCTCGAGTACCACCCGCATTTTGTATGTCTCCCTATATCTGACACCCATTTTAGGTCGTGCAGTCTCAACTAATGAGCTCATGAGGTTGAATCAGGTGTGATCGATGAGGGAGACATACAAAATGGCTACAATTACATGCACAACTTTTGTTTCAATCGGACTGAATTCAATCTGATTGATTAATCCGAATGTAGTGTTTACATGAACGTTAAACGTGATCGGGTTGATTGTGCGCGTTTATATTTCACAAGCTTCAAATCGGAATATAATTTTTGACATGCACACACTGAACGAATATACAGAGTTTCCTGCAGTTTAATATTAATAATAACATAATTACATATAATAACTATAAGCACATAATAACTATTCTCCTACACTGGTTCTTTTATTTGTTTTTAAACATCAGACTTAATATTTATCCATTTCTGGTCATAATTGGAGACAATGAGCATATGAACCGTTGTTCTGTGCTGCTCATATTTATCACGCAGTAAAAATGCCCAAAACCAGTCGTCTGGGGATGAGAATCAGAAAACAAGGACTGGTGGGACATTGTCCTGCTCCACTTCACAGACGCAGTGAAAGGAGAATTATAGAAAGATGGGACACATTTATACGACACTTTATTCAACAGGAAGAACAGCTCGCTCCGCACGTCATACATCATTACACTATTTAAAAGGGGGAATAAAAACCCCCTTTCAATGCAATCGAAATTCAGATCGAGCTTAATTGGATCGATAAAGGAGGCTTTTCAGTCCGATTGAGCCATCAATCCCATTACTAACGGATTATTTGGTTGCATGTAAAGGTAGCCACTGTCAGTCAAAGTCCGATTATTTGTGCATCTGATTGGTATATCTAAAATTATTGATGTCCACACTAAAGGTGTCACAATCTCGAACTTTGAATAAAAAAATGGAATCGTCGCCACGCCCCCATGCCCGTTCGGTCGGCTTGTCAAGCGGAAAAAACATGCGTGTTGAAGTGCTGCGAGTCAAGGGACTATCACACTGGATGCGTGGCGATGTGGAATGAAGTTTTGTTGCTGCATTGAGCCGTTGCTGCCGGGCGAATTTTAAAGACGTGGGTGCTGCGCGACTCATAGATTTATCGGTTAAACCAACAACTGTTTGTGTGTTTTGTTGTGAACTTGAATGTCATCTTCTGTGAATAAGACTCCAGTTACAAAAGAGAAACTAGATGGCAGGTTATTTTGCTTAAGTTTCCATTGACTGAAGATATAAGTTGTTACATTATGTTCTTAATAAATGTTTTAAATTTGACAATGTAGTGTGGTACATTGCAAACAAAGGTCAGATATTATCCAAGTCTGGTCTAAAAATGGCAGCAACCTGTGCTTTATCATAAATAAATGTAAGAACCGAATCGAACCGTGACCTTAGAATCGAAAATTTAATCGAATCGAGGAGAATCGTGACACCCCTAGTCCACACTGTGTATCGCAACTGTTCAGAATAAATGTGTGTGTGACCATACAGCTCTTTTGCTTTCCAGAATATCTGCATTGGTTTCAATGACATTGCGTTGGTAGTCATACGCCAACAACAACAACAACAAAAATTTTACAACATGGAAATGTGGTAGACGTCACGCTGGGCTACTGCGTTGTGGGAGGATTAAACATGCTAGTCTTTTTAGTGTGATGTCGCCCACTATGAGACGCTATATGAGATGAAACGATCGAATCTTGCGTCCCGATGCCTGTTGTCGTTTACGAATCCCCACGACACCCTACATCAAACGGATCGTGCCAAAATCGGGCTAAAATCATGTAATCCGAACCAGGCATTAGGCAAACATCAATTGTGTCTGCAGTGGAGCTCCTTGGCCGAGCTCTCGACCCATTCGACATGTTCACATCCAGTTTGAGGTATTTATAGACGCCACACGCGTCTAGTTGTTGATCTCTTGCCTCCGGAGCCCAGCACGACCAGAGATGCATGTTCGGGGTTAGCGGCATGTGTCTGTGCGCTCTTCTGTTTATTAGAAGATGCAGTCGAGGGATTTCTAGGATTCGTGTTTGTGGCCAGGGCTTTTACTTGATGTTTGTGTTGTGAGTGAGGTCAAAAAGGCAGCCTGAGAAATCATTTCTCACCACTAGCCTGCTGAAATTCTTTCCAGCAAGTCGACAAAAGACATCTGCTTAAGATATCTCCCTCCTTTTAGAGTTTCTCAGCCTTCACTCTTTCCACTAGTGTTCATTTAGCCTCTTTCAGATAGATTTATATTGTTGCTCTGTGAGTAGGGATGGATAGATTTATTGAAAGTGGGGAAACGACAGAGATGTGATAGTCATCGAGGGCTGGGTTGCTGCTGATCGTTTTTATTTTCCATCTGGAGGGCGAGAGAGTGTATTACTGGACAGGGATGTCCCGTTTCCTCCACTGGGTGAACTCTCACCATTTTTTTCCCCCCACTATAATTGATCACAGATTTTAGCATAAAACCACAACCAGATCTGGGACATTGTTTCCAGTTTACTCATAGTGAATTTTGTAATGGATTTTCGATCTGTCAATCACACTTTATTGGTTCCCTTGTCAGTTGTTTAATTTCTGCAAATGCTATTCTATACAGTCCTATTTCACTGTCATCCTGATGTAAAAGCTATATTATTATGTTAAATCATTATTAATGAGCCAGTGGTGAATCCTACCATCCTTTTGTCCCAACCAACCACATTATTTTGTTGATCGCTTGGTTTTTTATTTCTGTATTATTAATCTCATCGTCCCAAACTCCTGCTTTTCAAAGCTGGAAAATACACATCAAATATGTTCCAATTGACCGTTCGCAAAGACCCGCCCCCCCTTAGTTACTGTCGCTATGTCCGACAAGCTACGCCGCTCTCACACACACCATGTTCTCACGCAGTGAAAAATACATTGCGGAGCAGAGAGGACACTGACAGACAGGACAGACTAGGTTACTTTTCGGTTATTTTTTATATTAAACATTAAAGTCTCACCTTTTCAAATTTGGTATTTTTAAAAAGAAATTTAAACAATAAATACCGTTTTGTGGCTCTTAATGTGTCGTGACAGATCGCTGTGTCGCCTCAGTTAAAGCTGCTCGTGAACCGATCATCTCTTCCTTCTAGTTCATTTATAGCATCAAATAAACATGAATGAACATCAGAAGGAATGTTGTTTTAACCGCGGAAAGGCGTCAGTACACTCCGCTTCTCAAGTTCAAATCCTCCCAGGTTAATCTACTAACTCTCCTGACTGCTTTGTCGGACAAAATGGCGGATGGTGAAGTGTGATTGGTCAGATCACCTGTCAATCAAGCTCCCTGCAAAGGGTCAATTGTTGATTGACACATTCAAATGACACATTCATAAAAGTGCATTCACTTGACACCGTGTGTATAACTGATTTGGTTGATCAATAGCTGATGGAGTGGATTATAGACTAAATAATATAATATTTATTTATTTCAATTACATTACATTTCAATTTCACCATGAGCCCGATATGCTGCACTACGCATCTGGATTACTAGTTTCTAATTAGTTTTTTTCTAAATGGAATGTAAAGAACGAATTGTGGTTGGACATTTTGCATGTCAGTCTGCCCTTGGCAATGCCAATAATTGAAAAATGACACTTGTTTTAATCGCTAGTTCTGGAGGATGAAAACAAAATACTTCTCAATCAAATTCAGAGTGTTTTCCGTGGCTCTGTTGATATCGGCAAGTCTTCATGAATTATGAGTGAGCCCATGACTGCCATATTGAAACAAAAAATTTCAAACAATGGTGTGTGTGTGGCTGCAGGCTTGGAAACAGGAGAGTTACTGTGACTCATCTCTGGATTACATAAACACAACCTCACAAGACACTGTGCCTGAAGCTCCACACTGCTCTAGTGGGAGATGTTGCTATTATAAACGTCCTAAACTTCAGATTCAAGAATCAGAATAGCTCAATTTGCCTTGGCATGTAGAATTTTTTTTGTGTGCATTTTTATAGCAAGTGTCTAGCTTCGGTTCTGTATGTGTGTATGTATGTGTACACGCACACAAAATGTGTGTATATAATGTGTATATATAAATTATGTATACTACGTTGTCACCACTTGAGTATTATACAAGTGCATCAATTTTATGCAAGTTAAATGTATCAAATGGCATCTAGATATAATATAAATTATGGTTATTTTTTGCATTTTCACTAAATTTTATACTAAATGGCAAAAAGTAGAATATAGAAAATTAAGGATGCATGATATATCTGCCACCATATTGGTATAGATTACACATTATGACCATCACGTAACTTAGTTTAAGTACATTTGTGTTATTTTGTGCAGATATAAGTAGTAATATTATGTTTGTTGTATAAATATCTGATTAATCTCATATAGGATGCGTTTTGAGTTAATTAACCCGCTAACTTCAGTTTCCCGGTGTTCATTCAGCTCTTCAGCTTCAGCAGTGCTGTTATTTGAAACCGTAGTATTAATTTTAGATGTTTCTTTTTTTTAAACAGTGATGCATTATTGATTATAACTTGCACTTTTATTTTCTCATATCATTTTCATCAACATTATGATTTAATTAAAATAATTTAATTGTCCTTGAAGAGGACATAAATAAATTTATTTCAATTTATTTATCCATGGAACATGCATTTTGATTATTTATATAATTAATTTTAAAACTAGACTACAGCACTGCATATGTTTGAATAAATTATGTTGAAGTGACATGGCTTTTGTTTTTGTAATCAGGCTCTCAAAAATAATATAAAAATTTGGATTTAGACTTAAAATGATCTGCTTTCAATCATAAAGAATTATCAGTATCATGCAAAATTTTCTTATTGGTGCATCCCTAGAAAATTAGCATATTGTACACAGTATACATACTATATATACTGCACTATATGGTGTAGTATGGTTGTGTGCTGTTCCAAACATAACCTTTGTTTGTGTAACATGATGTGCCACTGCCATAAGGATGTTTGTGGATCACCATTGCGTAACTCTATTTAGTTATGAACATCCCACGAGTGCGATCTTCCCCCATGTCTCCTGGAATGCTCTCCAACCCGTCGGCTTTGTTTCATTGCATGAGTTGCTGAGCAGATGCCATAGGGGCAGACGGCCAGGGGATCAGGTTCTGCTACTATTGTCCCGCCTGAGTTTCACTGCGCATGAAAATTGAAAGCACTTCAGATCGGTGTGTGTGGAGCTCTGAGGGACTTTGGAGTGTTTTATTTCAGAAGAGTCTGGAATTATCACATGACAAGCACTTGAACTTTGAACCGCTGCCTGTGGGAGAGGCGTGGATGGTGTCGAACCGTGTGGAGCGGACACAACTGCGCTGTTTTGATTTTGCGCAAGCGACGAGGATCCAGCCATGTTATCAAGCTGCTAAAGAGAGCATGACAGCATGTTCTTCTGCAAAGCGTCTGGAAGAAAAATATTAAGACCACAGACACTGGACTGCCAGACATCTGCTCCGCTGATGGATATCTCCCTATAAAGTCGTCTTTTCCTACACTTCAGGTAACGAGACTCTTCCAAAAAAAGGGATCGGCAGGCTTTTGAAGGAATGACGCAGTTCATATGGGAAGAAATGCTTGAAATGTGAATCACAACTAGCGGGACTTTTTATATATGGGTGTGTCGAGGCCTGAACTATCTCTGCTCTTCTCTCTCTACGTGCTTTATAATTCACCCACCTGGATTACAGGTGTAAGGCTGGTCATTTAATAATGAATGTACTAAAAAAACAACAATGTGTGTTAGAACAAGGCCTGAACATATGCTGAATGTGTTTTTTAATTACTTGCACTGTATTCATAAGTGCAATTTGCTTTCCTCTGTTGACGTATTTCCTGTTCCAACAGGAAGTTGCTGAAGGGTATATTTTAAAGGGCTTGTTATTGTTCTTCCAAAAAGACTAATCTTTTCCTCTTTATTCCCATATTCATGCAAAAACTGGCAATATTAGGAGAAATTACATGCTTGGAAAACTCAAGGAAATTAGTAACATTTTAAAGAGCATTTTATTGGATAAAAATGTGTACTGACAATATTTTGCTCATACATATTTATGTTAAAAGTTTAGGTTACACTTTATTTTAATGTGTCATTGTTACAGTGTAATTATATATTTAAGTACGGAGTAATATTAAGCAACTACATGTACTTACTATAGGGTTAGGGTATATATTATGCATGTAATTATGCATAATTTACTGTTGTTGCTGTTGGTAAGTACATGTGACAAGGACACTGTAAAATAAAGTGTTACCAAAGTTTATTTAGTCATCTTTAAGATTGCATCATATAAATGGCCTGGATTGATGTTTTGGAAAATCTTTGGCATTATGCATATTTTTCTGTAGTTCCTCAGGATTTATGGATTGGATCAGGGTTCATGGATTGTCATGTGGTTCATTTCTCAGTTAGTCTCGGTAACCGAGATAATTTCATATTCTGTGTCTGCCCGTTTGCTCTCTAGAGCAGAAAGTCCACAGGTATCACTGCTGACCTTTTGAACCCACAGCCTATTTATGTCATGTAAGCACAGGAAACTGGGTTTAAGTTCAGCTTTGCCAACTGGACGGCTGATGTGGTGTGACATAGCTGGAATCATTTAGATGATATCGGATGTTTTGATTAATAGCGTGCCTGTGATTAATAGTCTTAATGAGTTGTCGACTTGTTCCTTTTATTGGCAATATCACAGTACTGGATATTACCTTATATAATGTTACAAAAGCTGTTATGGTTTGATGGGAGACAGGGTGATTATAGTTAAAAGTAGGGCTGCACAATATATCGAAATTATCGAAAATATCGAAAATATTTAAAAAAATATTGCAAATGTATATAACAGCTTGCAATAATTTGGGTCATGAACCAAAGACAAGAGAAAATCACAAAGAATCACAAAAATTCTTGGATGAATAACTTTTGTAGCTTTAATAAGAATCAGTATATATTTAATTCATGTTCTGAAAACTAGAGGTCGACCGATTCATCGGTTTTTGCCGATTAATCGGCACCGATAGTTGACAGGTGGAACTATCGTTATCGGCAAAAATATATACCGATAGTTTTTCCTGGTTGCGTCCATTGCTGGAGCGGCTGAGAAGCGCGCGCTGTCATTCATTACACAGAGAGAGAGAGCTGAGAAGGGTCTGCTGGCATCATGCAGTACAAGAGCGGCCTCTAGAGGTGTAATAAAAACTATCGCCTCGTGGTGTTTATTTCGACACGTGATGCTGCGTGCTGCACTGAGAGCACATGCTGCGTGGAGAGCGCTGACATCAGATGTGCGTTTAAAGCATCGACAGCTCAATGTATGTATACAGTACATTTTGTCATATCATTATAAAGTGATTAATTTGTTGACTAAATGCTGCATTAGTAGAGAAAGAACAGCACAACAGTATGTTTGTTTGCCTTCGAGGCTGACAGGACCTAACAATAGTAGTACCTCAAGCGGTTTAAAACACTGACAAACATAAACGTAAGTCCGACCCGAATGTTTAATTTCACAATTGTTACCTCTATTTGCATTAGTTCATATCCAGCTGGTCACTTTTATGCATTAAATATGCAGAGGAAGTTGCAGAGACGTAAGCAAACTGATATGTTCATACAGCCGACAGAAACATAAACGAATCAGAAAAGCATTCGATTTCAGTTATTTCTTTTTTTCATCTTCACTTTAATACAAATTTTGTTACTTTAAGTTGGCTTGAAAAGAACAGTTAAATAGTTACATTTTGAATGTAACTGGTTTTATTTGTTATTTAGAGTATTACTTTTTGTTTCAGTTTGAATGAATGTCTTTTATTGACTTATATTATTTATTTCATTTAGCATGTTTTCATGGTTCAATACAGTTTTTTTATTTTTATAATAAAGTGCAGCACTGTTTTACTTGGAGTGTTATGTTTGTTTTTATCCAGTATCAATTTTAAAAACTATCGGTTCATTAATCGGTTATCGGCAAGTATGGCCCAACCTAGCTATCGTTATCGGTAAAATCCACTATCGGTCGACCTCTACTGAAAACTAAGCAATGTTTTATTTTTACATTTGATTATTCAGTTTCTGTTGTTAAATAACCCTAATGTAGGATAACCTGAACCCTGTGGTTTACACTGATGTTAAAACACTTCTTATGCGACAGTAAAACACTGATGTTCACTTTCAGAAGTTGTAGGGAGTTTTCTTGTCACAAAAAGATACACATAATCGGTTATATCATTTTAAATATATTTTAAAGATAATTTAAGTTTATTTTACACACTTTAAGCATTATCGTATCGAATATCGCATTATTTAATGAGTTATCGCATTTAAAAAAAATGCAAACATTGTGTTTATTGATTTTAGAAACATTTACATTAAAACAAGCACAGGAAAATAAGTATACAAATAAAAAATGCATACGGTAATTACAATAATATTTTTTTTTTAATAAAAATAAACGACAACATCTATATACTATACAAATGTCAAGACAATGGTACATTAATATCATAACATGAAGCATATTGCATTTTCCTTCAATATCGTGCAGCCCTAGTTAAAGGCTAAAACAAAAACAAAAGGTAGATGAAACACAGCCTGTCTCTCATGTGGTATGCTAATATCTTCAAGTTCTGAAAGTGTTGTACTGTAAAAGATTAACAGTGCCAAGTTGAATCGGTTGAGTGAGAGCAAATATTTGCACCTAACTTTCCTCATGCATAGTGTCAGTAGAGCCGTCCCAGTATCTCCATAAACCATTAACAATCTCTCTTTCTCTTCCAGTGTTGTTCCAGCACCACTGCCACTGGCTATTGATAAGGTAAGCGCTCGTGACTGTTTTCTTTCGTTATATATTCAGGATGTAAGGTTGTTTCTCCTCCAGATTAAACTCCAGTTCATTATGTTCTTTATAATTGTGTGTCTTGGATATCAAACAGCATGCAGCCTTTGCTGTGTTGTCCTCGAAGCAGCTTGTTATGAATGCCATTGATTTCCATGTCCTTGCTGTTGCTAAAGCCTTGCATAGACATCAGCCAGCATTATGTGCTGCTATCTGAGGTTTCCATGCGGTGTATTTGTGAACAATCCTGGAGGTGGTCCAGATGAAGTTAGATAATGCAGTTATCCTCTCTCATGCCATCCTCTGTGTGGGATGCCTCTGTGGAGCTTTAACAGGGAACATTATAGTTGTGTGGCGGATCGTTCCCAGTAGTGTCTTTCTTTACGAGTTTTTAAATATATACTCGTGCTTAATCACATTAGTGTTTAAACCAAAATCTAATAAAGTCGTTCTCTTTTCTCTTTGTTGCATCTAGAATCAGATGCTATTACTGATAGCATGTTGATGAGATGCTAGCCACACTAGACTCAAACTACATCCCAATTCACATAATGACTATATTGTGTAATTTAGTGAAGTAGTACACTATACCTTTCAAAAGTTTGAGGTCGGTAAGATAAAAAAAAAAAAAAGTTTTTTGAAAGAATTCTCATCTGCTCACCAAGGCTGCATTTATTTTGGTAATGCCAGCATCTATCTAGACGGGATCTATCTAGGTGAACCGAACAATGGTGTAATGATTCAGTTCGACTCCCAAGACGAGACGATGCTCACCCGACTGGCCAATAGGAACGTGGCCCCGCCCATGACACAATTTTCACAGCAAAATCCTGACACAAGAGCAAGAAATTGCATCGAGAGCAAAGAAAAGCATTTTGAGAGAGTTTTTTTTTTTTTTGAGAGAGAGAAAATGTTTTCACACTGATAGCAAAATATATATATATATAAGTATTTTGAGAGAGATTTTATTTTCTCAGAAATAATTGTACAAATTTCAAATTTATATTTTTTTTATGTTCTATGAGAAAATACTTTCTCTCAACTTTTTTTGTCTCAAATATTATTCTTTGCTATTGGTATGAACTTTTTCTCAATATAATTTTTTCTCTCATGTAATGCTTTTTTGCTATCAGTGTGATAACTTTTTCTCTCAAACTTTTTTTTCTCTAAGATCATTTATTTTCTCGCATGTAATAGACACAATTCTAGCTCCATACACACCAGTGTGAATATTTTTGTTATTGCATTTCAAATAGGGCCAATTTATAGGCTACTATAAGGCTTTATAGACTTATATTTTTAAATTACAAAGGGCCTACTGATGTTTTTGTTATTGTATTTTCAATATTATAAGCTATTATTTGTGCATAAACATCTGGTTATAGTAAACATACCGTTTGTTTGAAAACAACATATTTTGTCATCCTTGCTGCAAGCTTACAAGAGCGATAATATCATTAAATGTGAAGGGGGGCCCTAAAATATTTTCTTGGAAAAAGGGGGTCTCAGACAAAAAAAAAGGTTGGGAACCACTGCTGTAGAAAACACTATAATATGATGATTTGAACAAGAAACATTTAGTTCATAGTTCAGAAGAACAGCATTTATTTGAAATAGAAATCTTTTGTAACATTCTGAATGTTTTTACTGTCACTTTTGATCAATTTGATGTGTCCTTGCTGATTAAAATAATTAATTTTAGTCAAACAACAAAACAATCTGATCCCAAACTTTTGAACAATTGTGTATGCATACTTTTTGAGCAAATTTAGCTCACAACCTCTTACAAGGCAAGGAGTTTGATGGTTCTCTTCTGACTCTGCTATAGCAGCTTTTAAATGTCAAAACGAATGTTTTAGGGAGTGTTTCGAATTCAGTCAGGAGTTGTAACTCGGGCAGATGGGATTTAGTAAAAACAATTAGCTAATGATATCAGTGTACTGATGTGATGTCATCATCTGCATCTGTGATGACAAAACCATGCATGTGTAAATCATTGCATCATCACCCTGAGCCTCCATCTGTTGTAGTGAAGATGGACTGGCGTCCCCCTTAAACCCCATGAATGCAGAACTGTCAATGTCACATCCATTCCCAGATGCATATAGCGCTTCTATATCTGATGGCAGCATCTGACACTGTCAATATAAAAATACTCTTCTTGACTTTCTCTCTCGCGCTGGGAGTGTCTCATCATGTGGATTCAATAAAATGTAGCAAATCTTGAGTCACGATTTCACTATTTGGAACATTGTGGTTACAAATATAAGGAACAAAGCCCCTATTCAGCTAGACTGGGTTCATTCAAGGTTATTTGCAAGGTTTCACCTTTTCAGAAGATGTAATTTTAGGTGAGACTGAAAATTGCTGTTGTGATTTAGATGCATCAAGGACAACATGTGAAAAGATGCTCAATAGATTATTGTTTCATTGAAGTACACAGACCTGAGGTTGTGAGAAAAAAAGAAAAAAGAAATCTGCACACAGTTAATCTATTTTTTATTTTTTTCTTCTGTCATGCAGGTGTCCGCAAATACACCCAACATGTATTCTCAGGAACTGTTTCAGCTCTCCCAGTACCTGCAGGTATGGAACAACACTGACCTCTACAGGCCATCTGCAGGCATTACGTATCAAAATGATGAGAAAAGATGAGACGTTTGTGCATTTTAATATGTACTGGCCTTGAAATGTAATATATTAATTAACAGTAAATTAAAATATATTTATTTAATAATATATATGTATTATTTATTATATTTAATGCATGTTGCATTTGATTGAAAATAATAATATTGTGGAATATTTTTATTATATATTTTATAATATATAAAATATAATTTATTCCTGTGATGCAAAGCTGAATTTTCCGCTTCATTACTCCCATCTTCAGTGTCACATGATCCTTCAGAAAACATTCTAAAATGCTGCTCAAGATACATTTCTGATTATCACTGATGTTCAAAACATTTTGTTGATTCATAGAAATGACCTTTGATTAATAGAAAGGTCAAAGGAACAGCATTTTATTAGAATTTTTTGTAACAATGTAAAAGTGTGTTACTAAGTTAATTGAATGTGTCCTTGCTGAATATAAGTCTTCATTACTTTTTAATAAATTATTGTCCACAAACTTTTGAATATATATATATATATATATATATTAGTGGTGTAACAATATATTGTGTCACAATCGTGGATAGTGACTATGTATTGTTTAGTTCACCCAAAATATTTAATTTTTTTAATAAATTACAAATTTTCAACAACAAAAAAATTAACTACTATATATATTGCTAAATATAATGTATAATAATTTTTACTGGTAACATATGTAGTCAGTGACAGAGTGCATATTCGACTAAAATAATTTCTGTATTTTCAGCTTCAGAATCATGAATTTTTTTCTTGTGGTGTCACCATTGTCCTATGCATTGGGTTACCAGCACCAAGTCTATATATATGTGATCCTGGACCACAAAACCAGTCACGTGTCACTTTTTTTTTTACATTGATTGATGTAGGACACTATTTGGTCGAGATACAACTATTTAAAAATCTGGAACCTGAGGATGCAAAAAAAATCGAAACATTGAGAAAATCTCCTTTAAAGTTGTGCATTTATGTTCACGATTGTGCTGCATTCACTCACAAAAATACATGTTTTATTTACGGTAGGAAATGTACAAATATGCTGGCAAATATCTTTACTTTTTTGTGGCAAAAAAGAAAAATCTATAATTTTGACCCATACTGTGTATTGTTGGCTATTGCCACAAATATACCTGCGCGACTTGTGGCTGGTTTTGTGATCCAGGGTCACATTAGCGATCAGATAATGTTGATGTTCTGCTTGTGTCCTTCAGGAGGCCTTACACAGAGAGCAGATGCTGGAGCAGAAGTTGGCCACTCTGCAGAGGCTGCTGGCCAGCACACAGGAGGCGTCAGAGAGCAGCTGGCAGGTACATCACACATCGCAATTAAAGAGACGACAATTATTAATTATTCAATACAGATGGCTGTTTTAGTTGCACTCAGAATATGTAACACTTATGATATGATAACAAGGTCTGTTTATTGGTCTTTACAGGCTTTAATCGATGAAGACCGGTTACTCTCTAGATTGGAGGTGATGGGGAATCAGTTGCAAGCATATTCAAAAGTAAGGCCCGTGTCTGCTTTGAGTATTTAAAATATGTGCTCACATATTTTGATTTCCTGTTGCGTCACTGCATGCTGTCTCCTCAGAACCAAACAGAAGACGGTATCCGAAAGGAGCTTGTAGCCTTAACAGAGGACAAACACAATTACGAGACGACAGCCAAAGAGTCCCTGAGGCGGGGTCCTTCAGGAGAAAATCGAGGTGGTCAGGAAACTGTCCGAGGTGGAGGTAAAAAAATTAATAAATTATTTAGAGATCCACTGATTGATTGATTGGCTGGTGACCAGAATTGGCCGATTTTCACGTGATCGGCCATGAGCGGCGGCCGGCCGGTCAGTCTGACATATGCCGGTTTTATGCCAGTCAAATGCACTCGGGCGCCACATGATTAACATCGCGCAACATCAGCATCACACGTGCACACGGAACGCACAAGTAGGAAACCTCATGAATTACGGCTGTTTCACACCGCAAGCGTGATTTTTGGCCTTAAAGGAGAACTCCAGCGCAAAATGAACCTTTGGTCTAATTACACATTGTTACCTAGTCAATCGTTATCTGAGATTTGTTTTCATGATTATCGAATGTAAATAGTTTTATCTCTAAAAACAGTTTAGCCTATAACGCTAGTATAACGCGAGTATATTGGGCATAGAGTAATGACAAATAAAAATCGCTTAATACCACTAACAAGGCTCAAAATAGCCCCACACTAACACGGTAGCATAATGAGGGTCCCTACCTTCAAACCGAAGCATTGAGAACTTTGACAGTGTCCAGACAGTTTAATAAGAAGATATTTTATACATACAGTCAACTTCACGTATACAGGCAGAAGCCATCTTTGAAAAACAGTCCTCTATCAGTCGATCTACGAACGCCGATCCAACTGGTGAGATGTGAACGAGACCATATGAGATTCTATATGCGTTCGTAGATCGACTGATAGAGACTGTTTTTTAAAGATGGCTTCTGCCTGTATACGCGAAGTTGACGGTATGTATAAAATATCTTCTTATTAAACTGACAAAGTTCTCAATGCTTCGGTTTGAAGGTAGGGACCCTCATTATGCTACCGTGTTAGTGTGGGGCTATTTTGAGCCTTGTTAGTGGTATTAAGTGATTTTTATTTGTCATTACTCTATGCCCAATATACTAGCGTTATACTAGCGTTATAGGCTTAACTGTTTTTAGAGATAAAACGATTTACATTAGATAATCATGAAAACAAATCTCAGATAACGATTGACTAGGTAACAATGTGTAATTAGACCAAAGGTTCATTTTGCGCTGGAGTTCTCCTTTAATACTGGGATTGGATGTTTAAAAATGTTGTTAAATAGCCGATTAATGTAAAGTTCTCTAGCTGTAACGTTGCTTACAAACTGTTACAGTTTCACTGTAGCACGATACTACGATATTTCTTCAAAAGCAGATTGTCGAGACAATTTTATCATCCACGATCGTGATATCGCACACCCCCTACCATCAACAGACATTCTACTGACTAGAAGTAGCTTTTGCAACTACATGTCAACTTATTCTACTAACCCCTAACCTTAACCTAACAGTCTATTACTACTATAAAAATAGTTAGTTGACAAAAGAGTTAGTTGACATGCAGTTGCAAAGTGTGTGTAAAGTGGATTATTGGGGAAAAAAGTTTCCATCAGCTGTGTTTTTGTATTGCAGAGGAGCTTGAGTAACACAGAAGACGAGTGCACGCACCTGAGAGAGATGAACGAACACACACAGGAAGAGCTCAGAGAACTCGCCAACAAATACAACGGAGCAGTCAACGAAATCAAGGATCTCACAGAAAAGATCAAGGCATGTCTATCACCACTACACTGTCACACATTAACCCTGTAAAATGGCTAAACCCGTTAAATTTCTAAACTTTTGTGTTTAGTTGGCAGAGGGCAAACACGAGGAGCTCACTCAGAAAGGCCTGAATGAGAAGAAAGAGCTACAGCTGAGGATTGAAGAGATGGAGGAGAAGGAACAGTCGCTTCAGGCTCGAATCGAAGCTCTGCAGGCGGGACAACGACTTCACAAATGAGAGACTAACGGCCCTGCAAGGTAAAAAGCACAATAATGCAGTATTATAGTACAGGACTCTGGGTTGAGACGGTGCACATCTATAACACGGTAACTAAAGAGATGCAACCGGTTGAGGAGGAGCATCTGTCGGTATAGAGCTCTTGTTTTTCTTTTTGGTCAAAATCTTCTCGTTGTCGTTTTCCAGTCCGGTTAGAACAGCTGCAGGAGAAAAGCATAAGGAAAACAACAGCTTAGGTGAGTTGGAGACGCATGCGTCTGCTAGTGTGCTGCTAACCTTGCATCGCCTCTGACTAATCCAGCATGGGAGCTCGCCTTTGGTTGCCTATTTATTATTTTTGGTTCTGTCCCTTTTTCTTTCTGTCTGTCCGGCTTTGCTTTCATTATGAGCTTTTCTGTCTCGAAGGCCTTGATCTTTTCCACTGAGCATGTGTGTTCATGTCGACACCTGTGTGTACGGTCTTAGGCGTCTTACTTAACTTTTCCCCTCTCATTTGGCCGTTTGTCACTAAGTTCTTCCTGCATACTTGTTTAATTAATCAGTATAGGAGGGAAGTATTCTGAGAAAAGGAGTTTTACAGGTGAAACTCAAAAAATTAGAATATGGTGCAAAAGTTCATTTATTTCAGTAATTCAACTTAAAATGGGAAACTAATATATTATATAGACTCATTACATGCAAAGTGAGATATTTCAAGCCTTTATTTGTTATAATTTTGATGATTATGGCTTACAGCTTATGAAAACCCCAAATTCAAAATTTGAATATTGTGAAAATTGTTTTAAGCTGTAAGCCATAATCATCAAAATTATTTACAAAGGCTTGAAATATCTCACTTTGCATGTAATGAGTCTATATAATATATTAGTTTCACCTTTTAAGTTGAATTACTGAAATAAATGAACTTTTGCATTAATTTTTCGAGTTTCAACTGTACATGTGTGAGCTGGGTTGGCCTATTTAGTCATTTGTATTTTGTACTAGACTTCTTTGATTGATCATAAAGTTCTGAATGGTTAGTACCCATTTTAATTCTGCTAACTGATGATATTATTAATGTCAATTATTCAATGTTTTAATTAGCACTAAACTCTGCCGGAAGATTGGACACCATCTATGTAGTCAGTACACAGCAAGGCCACGAAACAGAGCCCAATAACACATTTCTTGTTCTATATTCTCTGGAAGAGATCTAAGAGGCAGCATCTCAGAAATTAAACTGCTATTCACCTTGATGTGGTGTACCACATAACACAAACCACTTGGTAGAGACGTTCCTCTCATTGAACTATCTCTTTATCATTAATTTCCATGAAACACACTGACTTCAGAAATGGTTAGGACAGTGTAGCATGTTTTTCTTCTTCAATAAGAGCCTTGTAGGGAACATCAGGCGGTGAAATCCCGAAATTGACTGGAAAACTTTAAAGATGGTGTCGTTTGGCATCCAAATGTGTGGTTTTTAAACCATGAGTGATGTGCATGTCAGGCCTTATGCTGTATCAACATAGTTGTACAGGAAACTGACTTCAAGCTTTTATAATAGTGCAGCCAGAGGGGGAAAATCAAATTGTGATTATATTAATTTTTTATAAATAGTTACATGTTTTCTGTGCTTGTTTGCACAATTTGGCCAAAACATTGTAATGATATTTTCATGACTATAAAAATAATAATTCAAAAGATATAATAAGAATAACATTAGACGCATTACCAAACCTAGTTTTTATTTTGAATATTTTTTGGATATATTTCCCAGCCAAATTCAGTATTTATGATACTTATAAGAGGGGGAATCATCTGCAAAAACATCCTTGATTATCAGTATCAGACCTCTTTGTCACAGTTTTTGTCACAGTGTTGACAGGTGAATGACAGGTGTCAGTCAATCTCTTCAGGGCAGGTCCACGAATAGCTGCAGTCTCCCGTCTGTGTCCTTGTCCCGCCCTCTGCATCTCTGTTTGGTTCCGTCTCGTATTGTATCCTGTAGATCTGGCTTATGTTTTATTATCATCTGATGCCCCTCGATGTGTTAGTCCATTTGCTGTTCATTTAATGGAGGGTTTTTCTTTCTTTGGTAGACCACTTTCTTTTAAAGAGTGGAGGAGACTGCACTTTAATCCAACAGTACATTGAGTGTCAATGTGAGTACACCACCGCATTCTTTCCAAAGTCTTCCAAAACCATACTAATAAATAATCTTATTAATGAGCATCAAAGCAGGAAGCAGTTATTGTTGTTTTACTCTGTAAAGTGAGGAAGGTGTTTACAGGGACATGAACTCTAGAGGGTCTCAGACTGCAACTAATGTTTTTTAATTTGCGAACAATTCAAAGTCTCTTTTGGCGATAGTAGGGAACATTTGCATATGCGATTTATCTAATATTTCGCAAGGTAGTAGTGTTTGTAAATTACATTTATGATTCCTTAACACCCAACAAGAAATGCGATGTGTACAAATGACTCTTGTAAAAGTGATTCTTTTTTAGTTAGTAATTAAAAAGATTCTTTGAGTTTGAATCAGACTCACTCACTCAGAAAAATATTATTATTCAGAATCGTTATTGAGTTCATAAATGGCTCCCTCATTGAACCACGAGTCATTTTAGGCCGAGAACCATTATAGTTATTTGTACAGTAGGATCAGCAGACTTCTTTAGAGGACCTTTTTTTAAAGATGCGTATTCACAACATACTTTTATTTTAATAAAATAATGAATGCCATTTTAAATAACACATCCAAGTGTTTTACAAAAATATTGTTATTTTCTAGCATAGTGGAGCCCGATTGTAAGGTTGCATTGACTTTTAAGTGGTTGCCATGTTGAAAAATAATGGAACTTTTTTCGTTAAAAAACAAACAAATATATATATATATATATATATATATATATATATATATATATATATATATATATATAATATAGGGAAGAAATAAGCAATCTATATCAAGTGATTTTGTAATTTGGAAGCTAAAAAATGTGTTTTGGTGTTGATTGTGACAGTTTTCAAGCTCTTCGTTCCAAATCTTGTGAAATGCCACCTTATTTTCTTGACATTAATCCAAAAGATTGCAATAGTTAAAAAATGGGTGTATGCTTTGATTTGTATTTCATCTCAAGTTAGTTCTATTTTCTTGATATTCCTCGAGCCAAGTTGAAAATATAGTTGCGGTTTTATGTATATTAAGCAATACGGTTTGAGAGTCCATACTATATGTGAAAATATGACTTTATATTGCAGAACGGTGTGACCTCGAGTGCATTCAGGGTTTAGTATTGGCACTATCTGTTGTGCAATCTTGAATCTGTCTATAGCTAATTATAATCGGTCTATGAGATCTATATAGTCTCTCTGTACACAAGTAAATATCCTTCTCAAAACCCGACATGGATTCTTAACGAAAACACTCTGCATGCCGTCTGTTCTCCCTTCACCACCAGCTGACCTGGATTTTCTCTATTCCCGGGGATTTTCACTCACCAGCATGCGTTCTGAGGTCTATGAGATTCCACTGACGCTTTTCATGTGTCATTTTCGCTTTGTTCTGTATGTATGGAGAATACCACAAATGAGTTTTGTTTTTGCTGCTGTATTTAGTTGGGCTGCGTCAGTGTCCTTTAATAACTGAGATTTGATGTTTTAATGCTAAATATTTAATGGTTGCATCAGGCTAGATTTAGTGACCATAAAGAGATTTATACTAACATGACATTTCTCTTTTCTAACCAGCGGTTCGGCAGCTGAAGGAAGCTGTGGACTCATCCATTAACAAGCTGTCCAACTTTGACGGTAAGCGTGCGGAGTGTGTGTGTGTGTTTTTATTTGTATTTTTTTTATTGATTGACTTGTAAAGGGCATTTTCGCACTACATATTTTTGTGTGTTCGTTTTTTTGAGGTCAACTTCTGGGATGTAATTGGCCGTTCTCAAAGACCCGCCCCCTTTAGTTACTGTCGATCCGCTGAAGAGGTGTTTTTCTATGGCGAGCAACTTCTATGTTTTCAGTGTAATTGCCGTTGCCGCTTTCTCGCTTTATAAAGGCAGAGCGCTAACTGCTTTCACGCACTTGAACGGTGTAGTAACAGCTGTTTTTTTTCTTTTCTTTTTTTTCTGCTGATCTCCCGCAAGATTTGAAGCTCATGGCAGACACACCCAAGAGATGATTTGCGCTGTGATTGGCTGAATGTTAGTTCACTGAAGTCTAAGTAACAAATCAGAGAACACAGGCGGAAATATTGGTGCTGGGTCAAAAAAAAAAATGCGGGGGACAGAATCACCTGTTTCTAAAAGTGCTGGGGGTGTGATTAAAAACTCGGCATTCACTGTCCACTTTTCTTTTCTTTGATCCACTCATTATTAATTTCACACGTAAATTCAAAACATTTCGGGTTTTGGAGAACATTTGCTCTGCAAACTCGCATTTTCAAATATTTTAGCGGGTTCTCGCATTTGTTCTCCAAACTCACCCCAGCGTGAGTGTTTCAAAGTGACCGTTATTTATAGAAAGTGTGAGTGTCACTTTATGGTTTCCATGGTGACGCGTCATTGCTTGTCACGTGACACACCGCAGCCACAACAGCGCTGAATGAATGATGATCTGCTTTTATTTCATTTATCCTTTATTCAAAATATTCACAAATTTGTTAGCTATGGCATGAAATATCTAATATTCCGATTGTCAAATATATGCAACGCAATATATATATATTATATTTATATATAACGAAAAGTATTGCAAGAAAAAGGCTAAATGAATGCGATCTTTAAGACAATTTTTTAAATACTCGACGGGCCGGATTAAACAGCCTAACCCTAACTATGTGGCCCGCGGGCCGTAGTTTGTCTACCCTTGCTGTAGAGCATCAGTTAAAGCTGCTCATGAACCGATCATCTCTTCCTTCTAGTTCATTTATAGCATCAAATAAACATGAATGAACATCAGAAGGAATGTTGTTTTAACCGCGGACAGGCGTCAGTACACTCCGCTTCTCAAGTTCAAATCCTCCCATGTTAATCTACTAACTCTCCTGACTGCTTTGTCGGACAAAATGGCAGATGGCAAAGTATGATTGGTCAGATCACCTGTCAATCAAGCTCTCTGCGAAGGGTCAGTTCTTGTGGACTCAGGAACAATTTGCCATTTGTGTTCTAGTAATCCTGTCAGATAATACAACTTGAGAAGAGACCTGTCAAATTTTTTTCTTGTTGTATTCCACAGAGGTTATTGATGCACATCTTCAGAATAACCAGACGACAGTGGACAACAGCTTGGCCAGTCCAGACCGGCTTAAAGGTATCGTCACATTTCTGTCACTTCAAGTCTGTTTCTTTCTAGGTTAAGCTAGTTTTGAGAGAACTGTCACATTACATTATAATGCAATCTGATTGCAATGAAAGCACAAAGTTTACACCCCCGGCCTCCATTCAAAACCAAATTAAACAACCGCGCGCTCTGGCTGGCTGGAATGAACATTAGTTATTTTTAGCATCATCAAAGAGCATGACCAGGTCAGGGTCATTACTGCATCATCACCATCATCAGTCATGGTTTAGCTATAGATATCAACTATTATTGTTGTAAATGATAATATTTGGAAAACTATCCGTTGCAACTTTTTCATTTTAAGATGTTTAAATGCATTCCGCATAATGCAATAATAATTATTATAATGGGTGAGCAAACAAAAACTATTTGTTGTAAATTTTTAATTTGCAATTTAAAATGTTTAAATCATTTCTGCCTTATAATAATAATAGGTTAAAAAAAATAGGCTTTTACAGTTTAAAATATTGAAATAAGTTTGACCTAATATTATAAAAATTGTTTATTTTTTTATGTTTACGTTCATTCTGTCTAATAATAATAATGGGTAAAAAAAAAAAATTGTAAACTTTTTTTTTTTATAACTTCTTTTGTTAATATTAAAAATGTTTAAATCCATTCTGCCTATTACCCCCTTTGTCAATGCAGAAGAAAATGAGTAGTTTCGCCCTGGTCCAGGATATGACCTCATTAAAGCTGCCTCCTTGTGATGAGAGATGCAGATAATGAGGTGACATTTAGACCTTGACCCAGAATCCAGCCATTCCCAGCTGCCTTGACCCCTCAATCCCTTCGGATTAGAGACTAAGATTACGGCCACACGGATTAGACCATAATTCACAGGTCATCTATTACTATGACGATATCATTTGGTTTTTTCTCCCGTCAGTCCCCATTGAGTCACCATTCGCTATATTGAGTTCAAAAGATCTATCATGTGATGTAACCGCAGGAATTTTTGAGGTTATATATTGATTAAATGTTTGTGCAATATTTGTCCTGATGTCCAAGTTCCATTAAAAAAAAAAAAAAAAAAAAGTACTGAATTTAAAGTGCAATTCAATTATATCAGATGATTCATTATTTGTGGTATGAACATGTTGCCAGAAGCTTTTTTTAAGACTGGCGTCACCTCCCCCTGTTCAAACCTCATGTATAACTCATTTTAGTCCACATAGATACCACTGCAGCACAGCAACTAGTTTAGCATGTGACTGTGTGTTTTGAAGCCCAGGTCACTCAAATGACCATGTGTGGGCATTAACTACCACCAGCCAGAGAGGATGAACTACAGGGGGCTCATTCACTGCCTGCTATTGTAGATCCAGAGAAATCGAGTCTTGTATATTAACAACCTACAAACGCACTCCTGTTCAGGCTAAGAAATTGAAGCAGAGAGCCTAGTAAGGTTGCGATCGCTGTCATGTTTGTTGTTTTGATGTTGTTTTGAGTTGTGTCCCCCCTCTCCTCTAACTGGTCTCTTCCGCTCTGCCTCCTTAGAAAACCAAATAGACGCTAAAGAGTGCGATATGTCAGATACTCTGAGCCCCAGCAAGGAGAAAAGCAGTGACGACACATCAGGTATGTAAAACATTGACATGTATGAATTGCTGTTTTAGTTTCTTCAGCTTTTTTAAAATTCATCTCACTTTTATCTCTTTTTTTTTAAGCGCCATTTAATTTTTATGCTATATATATATTATGTTATTCCCCAATAATATATGTATTATTTTTATAAACAATCTTTTTTATGAATATATGTTCTTTTTCATTTTTTCCTTTTTTTATTTTGTTTATTTCTCTTTCATTCTTTAATGTTTTTACTCATGCTTTCTCTCATTCTTTCTTTTTTCTTTCTTTCATTCTTTAATGTTTTTATCCATTCTTTCCCTCATTCTTTCTTGCTTTTTCTTTCTTTCATTCTTTAATGTTTTTATCCATTCTTTCCCTCATTCTTTCTCTCTTTCTTGCTTTTTCTTTCTTTCATTCTTTAATGTTTTTATTCATGCTTTCTCTTTCTTTCTCTCCTTTGCTCGTTTCCTCATTCCAGACGGACAGATGGATGAACAAGAACTGAACGATCCCCAGAACAGGGTTTCTCTTTTGAAAGGTAATCCCTCCATTCTTTTTGAGTTGAGCTTCCCTGTCTGAAATGCCAGTGCTGTGTGATGTGGGTGTGTGTGAGTGATTTGGCTGAACTGGAGTGTTAGTCACCCTCTTTATCTGCACTCATTAGAGGTCAGTGGACTGGCATGCGGCACAACTGTGCAGATTAACAGGGTGTGTTATTCCCCAATGTGACTATATATGGTCTACATCTGCTGGAGGGGACAGCGGTGGGACCCACAAGGTGTTAGTGGTGGGCTTGAGTCGTCGTCTTTCTGTGGAGCTGAACAGGTGTCTCTGCGTCATCCTGGTTTATATCCTCCCTCAGATCTTCCCCTCGTCCCACTTTATGTTCCAGTGGAGGACAGTGGGGAATGTAAACCAATTACAGCCCAATTAGACACTGAGTGCTTTCACAATGTCACGTACAGCTGCTGTTCAGACGTCTGTCAGTCAGAAGAAAATGACTGTTGATAGGATCAGGGTTGGTTTGAACTGATACAATGTGTCTCTTTTTTAGAATTCACAGAGTTCCAAATGTGTTTAGTGTTACATTGTCAAAGTAATTTAAAGGGATACTCCACCCAAAAATGTTTATTCTCTTCTATTACTAACTTTGATGTTGTTCCAAGATGGTTTCTTGTGTGGAACATTTAAATAAGTTTTATTTTTATTTTATTTGTATATACCATGGAGGTAAAAAAAACTCCAATGTTGTTTAGTTCCCAACATTTTTTTAAATATCTAATTTTGTTACACAGAAAAAAGTCATACAGGTTTGAAACCTGTAAATGATGACAATTTTAATTTTGGGGTGTAGTATCCCTTTAAATTACTCTGGAAATTTGAAACTTGCAATTTAGAAAAATAAGTAAATTGGATTTTAGCAGATCTTACTGAGACTGTTGCTCGTACCTGGGATTTGAAGAAAGCATGCACAAAAAAAAAAGAAAAAAAAGACTTATCTGAGGGTGAATGCAACATCCTAAAAAATACTCAGAACATTCTAGCAACTGCATAGCAATATTAAGAATCCACCCGTATTTGTATACTTGCAGGTTTAATCGAGAGAATATTTAACAAACCAATTCATGAATGGTGATGAAATGGACACGACAGTGACATAGCTGAAGTGACACTAGTAGTTTGCTTTGTAGTTGTCAGGGTGCCGAGGGGATTTGCTCCCTTCTTATGCAGTTCATCTCAGATGTCATCAGCTCAATTGTGACTCGCCCACACAGGTTGAAGATGTCTACTCTCACCCTGCTGAGTCACACCAGACGGCAGTGCATGCAAACATGACTCCCACACATCCATTTCCATGAAGATCCATCTGCAAATGTGCTATATAGGCATACTGCGTAATGTTCATAATGCATAATTCCATTTGCAGTCCAAAAAGACCTTTTATCAAAACTAAACCACAAAAACAGTACATTCAGATGCTATAATGTCACACTCATGAACATATTACATTTACATTTAGTCATTTAGCAGACGCTTTTATCCAAAGCGACTTCCAACTGAGGACTAAAGCAAGCGAGTCATCGTGAAGAGACAAAAACAACGCAAGAAGTGCTCAAAATGCAAAGTTCAGGCATTGCTCAAAGAGCAGCATAAACCAGACAAGGGAGGATTTAAAGGAAAAGGAACGTTTTTATTTATTTTTAATATTAAGTACTCCCGCCTTTACAAATTCATTATCCGTTGAGTATTTAACAACTTAACCTACTCTAATGAACTACAAACTGAACTAATCAAAGGTTGTTTATGTATAGAAGTTTAAGAAGTACAGTAGTACAAACAGCTGGTTTAATTTTAAGTGTCAGATTGCTTGAAAAATTATATTGTTTTTGGTGCAAAACATACCCTGAATGACACTAAATGGACTTTAAGGTTGAGAAAATATTACCGAAGTAGAATATGACACCTGTAAAGATGTTTAAAAGTTAAGCTCCTGCTGGGGCACCTAAAAAGCCCCTGTTATAGACTTATTGTCTCTGTGTAGCTTTAGCTTGACTACACTGTAAAAAAAAAAAATGTTCATGATTTATCACAACTTTTTATCTTTTGTCAAATCAACTTCGATAACTAATGTGTGAAGATAACATATTATTTTGAGTTTTTGTTTATTAAACCATTCTTCATTGTATTAACTAAAAAAATTTATTACAACAAACTCAAAATTTTAAGACAACAAGGTAACTTGCTTTTTTAAGTTAAACCAACATTTTTTTTTTACAGTGTAGTGTCATATGACCTGGCTGGGTTTGCTGGTGAACATGGTCTATCTACCAAACTGATGCCTAAATAAGAGATATGACACCGTAGATCATTTTGGGAACTGTTGGTTTGGTCCATTCAGAATGACACCATTATTTTAACATTTTCCCTTATTCATTTTTCTAATGAATCTGTTCGCAACTAATATTGTCAAACCGATTTTCTTTTTTATATATTGTTTACCAATTAGGCAAGTTGTCATTGAACAAAAATGTTTCTCATACTTGCATCGCATTTGGTTTAATTCAGTCTAAGTGGGCTCTCGTGATCGCAGTGAGCTCATGTCCTTTAACGGGACGTCGGATAAGGCTCTTGTTAAATGGATCAGGGAGGAAGTGCCTGTTTCAGCACTTCATTGTTTGTGGGCAGTCTTGATGAACCGTAGTGCGTGCCAGGCAGACTCGGAGGCGGCCAAGACGAGAGTGACGTGTGCTGCCACCTCTGAGGATCATTAGAGTCCGTTGTTTCCCACTGAAGATATTAAAGATTATTTTATTCCTAAAGACCAGTAGGACTAAAAATGCAACTGTAGGAAAGTCATGCTAGCTGTTTGGTGCACAAAACCAGCTTCATAAGTGGACCTCAGACCTGTACATTTTGTCAAGTTGCACAATACTCAATATGTAAATGTAGCCTAGCCTGTCATATGTTAATGTGCTAATATGCAAAAAATATTTAGCATGAAGTGTATTCATTTTGTAATAGAACTAAGGGATGTTAACTGTATTTACCTCCCATTAAATCAGTAGTTCTCAACCTTTTTGACTCCATTGTCCAAAATAGTATTCGATGTATAATAAGATATTCCTGCTGTAATGACAAACCTGCTTGTTTTCAAACTTTTTTTTATCTAAAGAAACTAGAAGTGACAAAATATTCAAATGAGTAACACTTTATTTTAAGGTGACATAATTTAAGGTGACATGTACTTACTATAGTAATAACAGTAAATTATGCATGGTAACTACATGTAGTTAAATAATATTAGTCCGTACTTTGAGTAAGTAAAATGTAACTGTCACCTTAAAATAATAATGAAATTAAAATAAATAATTATATTCAATTCAAAATGAAATCCTGTCATTTCATAACATTTAATAACTGAATGTTCATGGTTCAACAATGAATTTAAATGACTTGTAGGATACGGGTTGCAAACTTTTGTAAACGTTAGCAATTTCTGCTCCATAAAATATTCCAGGGCTTGACACAATAATAAAAAGTTATTCATTATAGAAATATACATGAATTTTATAGATTTTATTAATTTCTGACTTTTCTAAAAATGTCTAAAAAATCTTTTTCAAATTCTTGAATATTCTTTAATATAAGAAATATGTTGATTTTTAGCTGTCTTTGCTTATGTTTTGTCATATTAAATACTTTTAAGCCTTTTTATGGCCCACTAGTGAACCATGGCCTCCTGATTGAGGACCACTACACAAATGCCATGTGTCTGTGAGGCAAATATCTTTAATCGACATCTTAAGCCAACACATTAATTGTTCAGTTTATTATCAGTCAGAATTCTGCTGTATTTTGTTTTGGATAAGACATTTGCGTTTGATTTTGCTTTCTGATTTGATTTGATTTTGCTTTTGTTAAGTATAGCTCTAGGGGGCGCTGTTGAATAGCCATGAGATGCTCTCGTTTGCTCCAAGATTGCATCTACGCTGGGGCGTCTGGCACGAGTTATGCAATTGCCTTAATGAAGAGTTATCTGAACATATGTAACCTTATATGGTTGTGATACTCAATCTCAGCCATAAAATTCTTTTGAGGCGCTCTTGATGAAATCACCGGAGGAGGAGCAGAATGAGATTACACACCACTTTAGGCCCCCTCTCATTAAATGAATGGCAAAACTTCAGAAACGACAAGTTCGTTACATCATTTTGCCTGAAAGCAACTCCCTCGCTCGCAGTAAACACCCTCCGTCTGACATCATGACGGATTACCAGCCCTTAAATTAGCACATGACTTCACCGACATCTGTAGAGTGTTCTGAGAGGGGGGACGTTCATCAGTTTATGGTCAGAGGAGGTTTCCCAAAAGCCTGTTGTTACAAGACCACATGAGAGACCAACTGGATGCTCCTCAGAGAGACTGCAGGGGCGCAAATGTACGTTTGCTCGGCGTGAAGTCTTATGAGAGAACACAGGAAAGTGTCTAATGTCTCTTTTGCTTGGCCTGGTGCAGGTCATCTCATTTATTACATTAGATCTTCCATTAGAGCTGAGCGTGCTGTGTTACGTAATCAGGCTAAGTTGTCTATAGCCCGATGCTTTTTAGATGTTCTGTTGTCCTGTTTGATGCGAGCCGAGCCGTGCATGTTGTGCATTTGCACTCGAGTCATTCACTGATGGACTGAGCACACAGAAATGCTTTGTGCTTCACGTAATGAATTGATTCTGAGCAAGCATCTTGATTCTGGTTTGCAGTAAACAAGTTTTAGTGCTTGATGTTTTTGCTCATGGGGTCGAACAGAATCATTTGTGGCTCCTAATGTTTGTTTCTAATCGTGATGGTTTCGTCTCACGCTCGCGGCTTTGGACTTTTAGGAAAGCCGAAGTGTTTTAGCACTGAAATGTTATTTGCTATGTTTGCAGTTTGAGACTGAAAAGATCAGTTTATTAAAGGAGAACTCCGGTCAATTTTAACATTGAGCTCAATTTTTAGTAAATTTGGAGTGCTGTCAATACAGAGAACAACGACAAAAATCGGTGTTGCCTACACTGTGTTATCCTATTTAAAAAATTTGCACCCAGTTGACTTGAATGGGGCAAGTTTTAAACCTGCTTTTATTTCTCTTATCATCCTTGATGTGTCATACAAGTTCCCAGCCATGTTGAGTGATTCCTTAAGAGTGAACACGAGTGAATCTGACTGCAGTAGATGTGAAAGATATGAATAAAAATGATGTTATATCAGCCAGCGCAAATACCTGTATTTAGTTCCTGTTTTCGGTCGAAGTCCAAAGTAGTCGATTGTCGAGTTCACGCGCGTGATCATAGCAACTAAACCTATGCGCGTGAACTCGACAATCGACTACTTTGGACTTCGACCGAAAACAGGAACTAAATACAGGTATTTGCGCTGGCTGATATAACATCATTTTTATTCATATCTTTCACATCTACTGCAGTCAGATTCACTCGTGTTCACTCTTAAGGAATCACTCAACATGGCTGGGAACTTGTATGACACATCAAGGATGATAAGACTAAGAACTGGTTAAGTTTAAAACTTGCTGCCCCATTCAAGTCAATAGGGTGTAAATTTTAAAAACAGGATAACACGGTGTAGGCAACACCGATTTTTGTCGTTGTTCTCTGTATTGACAGCACTCCAAATTTACTAAAAATTAAGCTCAAAGTTAAAATTGACCGGAGTTCTCCTTTAAAACTGTTTTTGTTTTTTTACATTTGCTTTTCTGTGCAAAAGACCCTTAGCTCACAGAGACCCAGTGTAGCAGCAGCAACACAATGTTTGCATAAAGGAATTAAATAATAGATAACTGTCGCTAGCTGTGGGTAAAAATACAGATAACAGTAGCTGAGACAATACTTTTCATAATCAAACATACTTATTCAATTTAAGTTGATTTGTATAGCACACACCGTTTCACAGCTGCTTCAGAAAATGCCGTTTTTGGTACAAAAACTATGTTTTTCAGGTGTTTTCCTAGATATTTCATCATTGTCCTTGATTTGACAATGTATATTTATTCAATTAAGTGGTATTAAAATTGCTGCATTATATTTAAAATATCATTTGATAGAATTTGTATTATAGCATTTAGATGCTCAGTGAAATTCATGACTGTATCCTTACTGGTTAAAATTTAGTTGTTTTTTATATACATTTGAGTGCTGAATTTTTTCTCTCTCACTTTCACAAGTTCAAAATTTCATAGTTTCAGATTTTGCAACCCTAAATGTCCAGCTTTACAATTTTGCAACGCTTTATAAATTATACTCTAATGCAATTTTAGCCTAAATTAAATGTTTTTTATTTTATTTTTAACTAATGGGTTCCTAAAGACATGTTTATTTGTGAAAAGGTTCATACATCATCAGTATAAATACTTCGGTCTCTGAGGGCTAGAATCACTTAGAGAAGTATTTAACAAGCTGCATGATTTGAGGTATCATTCATGCAATGCAGGATGAGTTATAAATGCAGAGTTGGGGTTCAAGGTTTCACTCATTAAGTCAGTTTATCTCTCTTATTGTCTTTACCTAATGTCAGCCATGTTATTTCTTCATGCTCCCTCACTCTTCCATCTGCTCTGTGTGTGTTTGTAGAAATGGACAGGAACCTGGAAGCTGGAGACACTGAGCAGGTTATTCCTCACCTCCACCGAGAGCTGCAGGAGGCCCAGGAGCTAGCCAACACCGGCAAACAGAAATGCCTTGAGCTTCAGGGTACGTCAGGGTGTTGAGTGCTCGTTTAATAGTGATTCAGCATCAATAATCGAGAGTCATGATTGCTCTGGGTTTAGCGTAAATCACTGAACGTCTTTTTCCCATCAGCCCTGCTGGAGGAGGAGAGGACAACCAACAGACAGCAGACTGAAGAATCTGCTAAACAGATCCGCTTCTTACAGAGTGAGTCCTTCAAACACTTACACACATTTCTGCAGTGTTTTGACTTAATCTCTTCATAAAATGGATCTAATCTGAATCTAATCATCAGTATGGGTTGACCTAGTTTTTAGTAATGCACTGAAATTTATTTTTGTTACCAAAATACTGACACTGAAATTACAGAAACAACGTTTTTTTAATAAATTACATTTAATAATCAACCCTCACATTAAAAACTGAGCTCTATATAAACATTTAGAACATTTAAACATTAAACATTTACGTTTTTATTTAAACTTTTTAGTTATAATTGTTTCTACTCCGAATCATTGTTGAAATGTAAACCTTTAAACGTCAAGTCAAGTCAAGAATATTTGTATAGCGCTTTTCACAATACAGATTGTATCAAAGCAGCTTCACAGTATTAAATTAAAATAATAATAAAACGTCCATGTTTGGTAATGCTAATCAATAGTAATATTGATTGATTCATTAAATTGAATATCCCCAACTGAGCAAGCCAAAGGCAACAGTGGCAAGGAAACGAAAAACTCCATCAGGTGAAAAAAAAAAACCCTTGGGAGAACCCAGGCTCAGTCGGGGGCCAGTTAAACGTGGCTGTAATAACTTTGTTTTGATGACATTTTTATTATTCAGACATTAAATAATCAAGACAACATGTTAAGTAAAAATTTAAAGGATGTTTTTATATATATTTTATTGAATGGCTTTTCTGAGTTAAATATAACTTTACGTGACGTTTACAAGTTCTATTGACGTCTGATTACATGAGACATTATTTACATTTACATTTATTCATTTAGCAGATGCTTTTATCCAAAGCGACTTACAAATGAGAACAATAGAAGCAATTAAACTAGCAGTAGGACAACAGTATGTAAGTGCTATGACCCTTCGCAGTTCAATCCAACGTAGTTTTAAAAAAAAAATTTTTTTAGATAGAATAGAGGAGAAAGTGTTAGTATTACTTGATCAAGTGCTGCCGAAAAAGATACGTCTTCAGCAATTTCTTAAAAATGGCTATGGACTCAGCAGCTCTGGTTGAGTTAGGCAGATCATTCCACCAGCAGGGAACAGTCATGGTAAAGGTCCAAGAAAGAGATTTTTTGCCTCTTTAAAATGGCACCACAAGACATTATGGTTTCAGTAAGTTGTACTGTATCTTTTTTTAACACACCTTCTGTTTATTTTGTGCTATAACTAGTAGTAAAGAGGAAGAGATGATTGCTTCACGTGGCGCTTGAACAGAGGCGCTACAGCGATCTGTCACGTCACATTAAAGCGCGCCAAAACAACATTCATTTGAATGAAACAACATGAATTTTGTTGTAAAATTGACAATATTTGAAAACTCAGACTTTGTTGCATATCAAAAAGTATCAAAGCACAATGCTTATTGCGATTATTGTTTGAGAGATGTACTAAGTGAACTGAACAGATCCAAGTCATTCAAAATAATCTCCGCCCTCAAAATCGGTTTCGGACGGAACCAAAAATATTTTTTTCATTGCTTGAATTCTGACGCATCACTACTAGTTTGACCGAACACCACCCGTCAATCATGGTAAAGAATGACCGTAACTCATCTTTCTCTTCAGCTCAACTAGCGAAGCTCCAGTCGGACATGGAGGCTTTGCGTGAGCAGAGGGAAAACACTATTTCCACCACCCGAGACGAGCTCTACAGCGCCCAGGAGGAGATACTGGTGCTCCGGCATGCCATGGAGGCCGCCACTGCCGAGCGGGAACGGGAGATCGCCGCCCTGCAGGGAGACCTGAGCATCGTCACCCGCAGAACTTGACAAATGGAGACAGACGGCAGCAAAGTATGAAGTGGAGATCAGCAAACTCCAGGCCAGCTTCCAGCTCCAGAGCCAGCACCAGGAGAGAGCCAGCCAACTCCAAGGTACTGACACACCACCACCATTCATTTTCGGTCCGCAGTCAGGCCAGCTTAGCATGTCGTCATACAGCTCCTGTGGTGAACCTGCTGTGTCCCTGATGTGCTGTTTGGCTTTCAATGTTTCTGTGCGTCTCTGGAGGCCATAAATCAAGCTGGCTTCAGAGGAACAATGGCTGAGATCATCACTGATCTGGGTGTCTTTGATCTCTCTCTCTTCTTTAGCGCCTTTGATTCATGTTTGGAAACATTTGTTTCCTCTCATTTTGTATAAGAGTTTTCTTTTTTTATATACATTTGATTCCTATGGAGCCCCTAAAGGGACCTTTACAAAAATAAAAATATACAGACTATCGCGTGTTCACGGGAAACTAACTAGCACGCGATAGCTTCCCGTGAGCACGAGATACGTTTATTGTGAGCACGTGAAAGTCTGTATATTTTTATTTTTGCAAAGGTCTCTTTAGGGGCTCCATAGATTCCTATTTTCCAGCTTTTATGCTAATATCTACAGCCAGCAAGAAATGTCTGGTTTAGGACATTACTTTTTTTTTATCACGGTTTCCACAAAATATTAAGCACCAAATCAGAAAAATTATTTCTGAAGGATCATTTGACCCTAAAGACTAGAGTAATTATGCTGGAAGTTCAGCTTTGTCATCAAAAGAATAAATTACATTTTAAAATATATTAAAATAGAGATTGTAATATTTCACAATATTGCAGTTTCAGAAATCTCATCGACCCCTAACTTTTGAATGCTAGGCAAAGTGGATGTGTATGTTTTTTGGTTACACTATACCATAATTTTAAACGTTTATTTGCTGTGCGGCCTACTTTTATTTTATTCTATTCATTAAGTTCCGGAATATCAATTTATTACACAAGATTTCTTCACAGATTGAGAACGCACACATGTGGTTGTAATTTAGCCGCCTTACTGGGGTCTTTCTCTCCAGGCCCCTTTTAATGTGTCATCCAGAGTCATGGAAACAGTTTTATTATCGTCCATCCTGCTGGGTTTATTTATTATTGATTGGTTCCTTGTTCTGTTTTTCACGAAAAAATCTATATGAAAGTGTTTTGACTGCTTCTGAGATCTTTTGAATCCATGTTAGGCTGAACAAATTCTCATCCATTAAAATAAAACATGACAGATATATGTACATGATACATATACAGATATAGGATTTAAAAATAATGTATACAGTAAAACCAAATTTCTGTTTTTTTGATGCACAAAATAATTTTTTAATTTTAATTAAACTTTTTAATGATTTATATTTAGATTGTATTGTGTGAAATGGTGTGACTAATCTCTCTCTCAATTATTATAATTACTAATATATATATTTATATAATCACACCCAAAATAAGTTTGTTTACACATATTTACACAATTATTTTGTATATATAAATACACACATATGCATATACATTTAAGAAATGTATTTGCATGTATATGCTATATATATATATATATATATATATATATATATATATATATATATATATATATATATACATATATATATATATATATACATACATAATTTATATTATATATAAATATTTTATATATAAATAACACATTTACATATACATGCGTGTGTGATTTATATATACAAAATAATTATACACCGAACACATATATTATGTAAACACTTTTATTTTGGATGCGATAAATTGTGATTAATTGTTTCCCAGTACTAATATATATATATATATATATATATATATATATATATATATATATATATATATATATATATATATATATATATATATATATATGTATGTATATGTATGTATTTCTAGTAAATGCTTAACAGGAGGTTTTGTGTGTGAATGGAGATGTTAAATAATTTTTTTCCTGTTTCTGTCTGTCAGGTGAACTAGAGAAGCTTCAGGCCGAGTGCTCTGGTCTGCAGAATGAATGTGACAGTCTTCGGGCTGAGAAGACAACGCTAATGCAGAAGCTCCTCAGACTAGAGGAAGAGCTCGACAGGTGGGTCACATGCACACAAACAGCCCATTCACAACAGGGCCACTATGCCAGTGTCGTTTAGATCATTTCACACAACAAAAGTGAGTCACCAGGATGTAAAATGTTTTGCACACCTGCTCACATAAACAGAGAATGTTTGAATCACTCACCATATTACACAACAACTAGCATCATGACAGGTTACTATTGTAATGTTGAAGCAGCTTTGTCCTGTATTTAAGCGCCCCCTATTCAGTTTGCGCTTATGTTATCATCTTATCATCACCGCTATGAGCTCATCTGCCCTAAAGCTTCACATCCACTCATCTACAACATTCTCTTCCATGACATGAATTTATTCCATTGATTAGTTCATTTTCTGAAAGCTCTACGGAATGTAAACAGAAGAGTATTTATTTTCCTTTCTTTGTATCGCAGTTCACGAGAGCGGAGTGAGACGCTGTGCAGCAGCCTAAACGTTCTGGAGAAATCCCAGGGTGACCTGGCGAATAAACTGGGCTCAATACAAGACCAGCACCAACAGGACGCTAGCAAACTGAAGGTCCAACTGTCCCAAGCGGAGGGCCGCACTAGAGACCTGCAGAAGGAGGTACGATCAACTTCCCAAAGTTTTGCACAGTATAATAGCCTGACGTCGTCATACTCAGGTTTTAGTCAGAATGTGAGTCTGATACTGCTCCATTGGGCTGATTATGGGGCGTGTTTGAACCGAACCAGGAAAGATTGACCAATTGACCGTTTGCAAAGACCCGTCCCCTTTAGTTACTGTCGCTATGTCCGACAAGCTACACCGCTCTCACACACACCATGTTCTCATGACATGCAGTGTAAAATACATCGCGGAGAAGAGAAGAGACTGCCAACACACTGACAGACAGACACAGACCAGGTTACTTTTGATATTAAACATATTAAACAAAGTCTCACCTTTCAAATTTGGTAATTTGTTAAAAGAAATTTAAACAATAAATATCGTTTTGTGGCTCTTTAATGTGTGTGACAGATCGCTGTAGAGCATCAGTTAAAGCTGCTCGTGAACCGATCATCTCTTCCTTCTAGTTCATTTATAGCATCAAATAAACATGAATGAACATCAGGAGGAATGTTGTTTTAACCGCGGAAAGGCGTCAGTACACTCCGCTTCTCAAGTTCACATCCTCCCATGTTAATCTACTAACTCTCCTGACTGCTTTGTCGGACAAAATGGCGGATGACGAAGTATGATTGGTCAGATCACCGAGTAAGTGGCGCATGTTGAATGCCTTGATCGCGGTTCTCTGTTCCTCTTTCAAAATTAATGCGCTGTCGATATCTTTTATAACAGACACGATGGCGGAATCTACACATCTCAATTCTCCAGCGGCAGCCATCTTTGTTGTAAACGAATTAAATAATAATTAAATTTGTTACATTTATATAGCGCTTTTTCCCAGACCTCAAAGCGCTTTACATAGAAGGGGGGGATCTCCTCAACCAGCACCAATGTGCAGCATCCACTTGGATGATGCGACGGCAGCCATATTGCGCCAGAACACCCACCACACACCAGCTTACTGGTGGAGAGGAGACAGAGATGAAGCCAATCAGTGTATGGGGATGGTTAGGAGGCCATGATGGACAGAGGCCACTGGGGATATTTTGGAATAATCTATTCTAACTCATACTTTCTCTGAATTATTTTTTTTTTAGATAAAACGGAGTTATCGGAAGCTTAGTGATGGTGACGTTGAATTTGTGCGACCGTGGTGTAGTTCGTTTATATCTTACCTTTTAGCTTTTTACTTCTGGTGACTGTATTTAGGCTTCAAATTGTGTTAATCTGCTAAAATTATCTTTATGGACAAAAAGTGTCAGTATCATAAACTGTTGTTGTTTTTTGTGAAAGCCCACACCCGGGGGAAACAATCCAACCGTCTCCATTGACTTTGCATTGTGAGAGGCTGTCACCTTGTCATTTCTTGCTTCTAACCAAAAGACAGAAAAATTTCTAAAAGCTGCTGTGTGACGAGGTGTACAGCAAACAAGCTGAGAAACCCAGACATAAGTTTTTATAAGCTGCCGACCCCAAAAAACGAGCGTTTAAGGACTTAAAAGTGGATACAGGCTGGAACCCTGACACTCAGTTTGCACTAAAGACACAGTTACGTGTGCAGTAAGTTAAACATTTGGTCACTGGTGAGTCAAATATCCAAATGTCAGTTTTATATATTATATTTCTGTAAAATATCCTCTGTTTCCGATGACGTTCTCCTCCAGCGGGCGTACGTTAGTTCTCAGAGTAATGAGACACATTACGCTCTTGTCTCAACTGCCTGATCCACTTTTAAGTCCTTAAACACTCGTTTTTTGGGGGTCGGCAGCTTATAAAAACATATTTCTAGGGTTTCTTAGCTTGTTTGCTGTACACCTCGTCACACAGCAGCTTTTAGGCATTTTACTGTCTTTAGTTAGAAGCAAGAAATGACAAGGAGCAGCCTCTCGCAATGCGAAGTCAATGGAGACGGTTGGATTGTCTCCCCCCACCCCCAGTGTGGGCGTGGCCTAAAAACGCTCTGTCTCTATTGGGTATTTGTCGAGGGAGCCAGGGTGATGAGAACTGCCGGTTGGACTTACACTTTGACTGTAAACTTTTTTTTTTCTCTTTTTTTTTTAAGGATTGCATGTTATTCTCTCTCTTTCTTTCTAGTACGACGACACTCAGAATCTGCTGTCAGATCTCCGGCAGCGGTATGAACAGACGGAGCAGGAGAAATGCTCCATCAACGATGAGCTGGAACAGTGCAAGGTCAACCTCAAACTCCTGCAAGAGAAGGGCAGCTCTGTGAGTCTCGCAACCAGCACGTTTCATTCGCAATGCAACAGAATAAACCTTGAACACACTGCATTTCAGCTGATACTATACTTAATTAGCTGTCGTTTACATTACGCCATTTAATGCAGTTGTCAGCAGCCAGTGATAGATCTTACTTCGCTGTTTTGCATGGCTCTGGAAAACACAGAAGAACACGCATACGGCACGATTTTGTGAGTTGTTAGCAAATATTCTTTGCTAACAACAACATTTTCAGGTGCAACAAGTTAGAGAGAGCATTTGTGGGCGTCATAGGTGCATTCAAATGGTTTATTATTCAAACAAAAATCCCCAATAGGTTTCATTAGGGTTTCGCACCAATGAAAAATTCCATTTTTGGATATTGATGTTTGTCTCCATTTTGTTTGTGACCCTGGACCACAAAACCAGTCTGGAGTCGCACGGGTATATCTGTGGCAACAGCCGACAATACATTGTATGGGTCAAAATTATTGATTTTTCATTTATGCCAAAATCATTAGGATATTAAGATCATGTTCCATGAAGATATTTAGTAAATTTCCAACCGTAAATATATAAAACATGTATTTTTGTGAGTGAATGCAGCACAATCGTGAACATAAATGCACAACTTTAAAGAAGATTTACTCAATGTTTAGATTTTTTTGCATCCTCAGATTCCAGATTTTCAAGTTGTATCTTGACCAAATATTGTCCTATCCTAACAAACCACACATCAATGGAAAGCTTATTTATTCAGCTTTCAGATGATATATACATCTCAATTTCCGAAAATTGACCCATGTGACAATGTTTGTGGTCCACGGTCACATATATTGTTATTAGGGCTGGGAATCGATTAAAAAAAATTAACTAATTAATTGCACATTTTCTGTAATTAATTGCAATTAATTGCGTTTCCCCCAAGCTTGTAATCATCAATATTTAAACTTAGAATCACCTAATTAAACAACACAGGAAAAAAAAAAGGAACAGAAAATAGCCCTATATTAAAATATTAAACATCAATATATCAATATATTATTATTTTTCAATAATCAACATAATCAATTTAACAGGTTATTATTATTATTTTAATAATTATCAAAACAAAATATAGTCCTACAAAGCTATTATTACCAGAACATGTGATCAGAGCAGGTCATTTTACCATTGTTGTGACTATACCAGCTGAGCTCAGCAAACAGAAGTCTACAGAGAACTTTCACGTCATTTGAGTGGACTTTACTTTTCAAGTGCTTGGTACATGATTGAAGCCTTTGGGCCATTAACGACAGAGCCGCGGCGCCGACACACACACACACACACACACACACACACACACACACACACACACGGAACGGAGAGAGCGCCGCTGCTGGGCCGTTAACGACAGAGCGCGCCAACACACACGCGCGCGCGCGGAGCACAGAACGCGACGCACATACTGAGCGGAAAAGACCCGCTCATGAAACCTGCGCGAGAATGAAACCTGATCGCCGAACACGGAGGGGCGGCATATTTCAGCCTGTTCAATAGCAGACGCAGCAGGAAATCATTAAAACGAGGCAAAAAAAAGGTGCTGCGTTATTTTTTTTTAACGCGTTAAACATTTCAAATTAATCGCAAAAATTAACGCGTTAATTCCCCCAGCCCTAATTGTTATATATAAAATATTAACCCCTCAAAGACTTCAGAATTTTCACTTTCAGGTTCTCCTTTTTGACCTCAGAGGAGAATATTTTCTGCTGTTTTTTTACACTTTTAGTTGCAGATTTTTGGCCATTTGTTAATTTTTTGGGGTTGTAATTTGCTACACAACACTGTAATTATCACCTTAGTGTATCCCACAATTCAATCCCTTGCACACTGCTGATTGAAGTCACAATCACTTCACATGTCTTTGATTCGCAAATTTAACAGATTGTAGATATATTTAGTTGAATGCAAATAACCAGTTTTCAGTTTTTCCTTTCCCGTGTGTTATTAATGCCTTGAACACTGTCCTCGTTCCGGATGTCACGCTTCTAGATGTGTTTGTGGTTATGGGGCGTCTGATATTTTTTGTTTGTGTTGATTCTTTAATGGATCCTCCCACTGCACCCTTTTTTTTGTTTGTATGTTTGTTGTAGTTGTTCGACTCCCCAGCCTGATTTCCGTTGAATAGTTTGAAGATTGATTTTTTGTTTTATTTGTAATATCCCTTCCCTCCTCTAGCCATCCATATTGCAGCCTGTCCAAGCCATTTTCATCGGCCTATTCCTGGCTTTGCTGTATTGGTGCTTCAGCCAGTTGTGGTAGAAAGGTACACACGCTCCTGTTGAGTCTGTTTGTGTGTCTCCTGTATATCCACTTCTGTATATATCATCACATATATACGACCTGTGCATGGCAAACTCTCATTCGTCATCTCTGCACCCGCTTCGCCCCAAAATCCCTTTTCGGTGCTTGGCAACATGTGGGGAACTCTTAACCGATTCCTCGTCCACCCAGAATCACCTACTACTACTACTAACCAATCACATTAACTGTCTGTCTTGCTTGGATCGCCATAATGGTCATATAAATCTTTGCATTTGGGGGATTTTGGATTCTTTCTCTTTTTTTGTTTGTTTTGGGGCATTTTGGTCATCATCATCTTTTGCTTTTCTTCTTTACTTTCATGAAATTAAAGGCATATTTCACCCAAATTTACCATTGTCATGTATTCACCCTCATGCTGTTTCAAACCTGTATGACTTGCTATCATTCAAAGAACCAAAAGAAGAGTTTTTGAAGAAAGTTGCTTATTTTCATACAACGGGATACGCACAATTTTATGACAACCATACAGAAATGTAAGTCGGTAGGATTAGGGATAGTCTATGTACACTTGCCACTTGCGTCACTGGTAGTTGCTATTGTGCTGGGTAAGACCCAACTCTGAAGTAAGAGCTAATTTAGTCCCCACAAAAGAAAAAAGAAAATCGTTTACATTTCAAACGGCCCAAAAAGCGTGTATTTCCGCCAATATTATTTCCTGAAAATGTTCCTCTAGTGAGAGCCCCCTATAAATTATGTTCTCAGGATACCGGTAGTTATTTTAAGGTGCTTTCCCCCCCTTTTTTTAGACCATATTTATATGGATTTCCATATTTTCGGCTCTAAAGAATGACCCATTTGAATAGCATTTATCCGAGAGATAGAGAGAGAAAATAGCTGCATTTTCAAAAGCTTCAAAATTCATGTATTAGGTGGTTTTCTTTTTTCTTTTTTTCAATTTTCTTTTTATTGATTTTTAACATTTTATTAACATAACAGAGAGAAAAGAAAAAATATTTTATTTTAAATAAAATAAAAATAAGTAATAAAAATAAAATAAATGTACAAATAAAATACAGCAAATTAAATCAAGTCAGTCCATGGTCACAGATTAGGTGGTTTTCTGCCAAAATAAAAGCGCTATAGTTTAACATTTGAAAGCAAAGGAATTTAGACCGCGTTATTATTAATGTATAGTCATAGTTTTTTCTTTTTTGTCCTGCTTTTTAGAGATTGACAGAAAAGAGCAGCATTAAAATGACAAACTTTGTGTCCCACAGAAGTCACACAGGATTGAAACAACATTGAGTAAATAATGTCTAAATTGTAATTTGAGTGAACTGTTTCTTTAAAACGCATCTTTTCTTTAAGTTTAAAGAAAGACTGTTGTGTTTGCTTTTATTTGCTTCATAACTCCTGTGAAGGTAACTGGTTCTCCCAGTTTCACCCAAATATTTGCTTTTCCTTTCCTCTCCCTCTTTCTCTCTGTTTATTTGTGTTTCTTTGTCTCTGACTATCACCCAGGTCTCTCTTCTCTGTCTCTTTTAGCTCCAGTCTCCAGTGCTTCTGTCCTGGTTGCTCTGGTGCGTCTAACGGCCCTTTATTAATCGCTCTGCTGTTTTTTTCCTCCTCCTGCTTTCAGAGCGGATGGATGCCCTGGATGCCGGTGGTTGCCGCAGTGGTTGCAGTGACAGCAGTGGTGCTTTATCCCAACTTTTCCAAGAGCTCCTCTTGAGAACATCAACCAATCACACAACACTTCTTGTCACCCCGTGCGGCACGGCTCTCTGTCCAATCCCAATGTCAGTTTTAGTCCGGGCACATGGCATAAATCTGAACGTAATACCTCTCAGTTTGACAATTACAGCCCCAATGTCTGTGTAAAATGCAAATGTATATAGTATAGAAAGAAAGAGGGAATAAAGTTCTAATGCATATTATAGAATAAATAATCTATCTGCATTTTTGATTATTAAAATGGCCTAAACTAGGTCTGACGTTGTTTTTTTGTTTGTTTTCTTGGATGGGTTACCACGTTTTCTGTCAGCCACTTTTTGTTTCTTGTGGTTTTCCATGTTAGATGTGGCGAACCAAAATAGATGTACAGCCAAATGAGAATCTGAACTCTAGGGCACAGAGGGGGCGAAGTGCCTATTTTAAATACTACTTAGGACTAGTTCACATTGAAGTGCCACTCTTGTTCCACTCATGCAGCGTATCAATTCGATCTCGAATGGACAAAAAAGTGTCTAAATTTCACGTCATCTGTGCGGTGTTCAATCCGACATGCTTCTAGCACAGTGATGTCCTTGTTCTCTATGGCTGTTTTCTCTTGTATCATGTATAAGCAAATGTTCATGTCAGAGACACTACAAATATTTAGATGGTTTTGAAATTCAACGTTCTTGACATGTAGGATTGTGGTCAATGTCCAATGGAATGGAGCATTGACCTAAAAAAAAACAAAAAACGTTAAAAAACATGTTGTAGCTTTTTACCAACACACTGTCCTGCTGTTCGGACTTAAGAGTTGAGTTCACGGCTCCTGCCCGTCTTTTCTGTACTGAAAAGTACCTCCTGAAAAAGGCTCTGGGATTTTGCTGCCTTACCTGTAAAATAGGTCTCTTCTTACAGAATGAAATTGGATGCAAAGGCTTTAAAATGAATGTGGGGAAATGATAAATGGGTGGAAGCGTCACAAGTCCACTCCTATGAAGCACAGAAATGGGTGAGAGTGAATTATTTTGGGGTGAGCAGAGTTGTTTAATTTTTGGATGTGCAAGCTGCTTTGAGACTGGAGGAAGATGAATTAACCAATGATGTGTTTGGTGTGTGTGGTTCACATTTGTCTGCTGTGCTGTAAATAAACAGTCTTGGAGCAAAAAAAAAAAAAAAAAGCCTAACTCATCTGGTTCAGTGTTAAGGACTTTTGTTTTTGCATCTTTTCTTGTTTTACTGAAAAGACATACTCCCAAGAAAAAATCCATTGAACGCTTCAACATGGATTTGACCACGAATGCAAAAAAAAAAGCAAAGCTTGTAGCACAAAGAAACCAAACAAAAAAAACAGATCTTGCATTGAAAACAGCGTTTGGTTCATAATGCATTCTTTAAGCTGCATGATGGACTTTATTTTTAGTATCCGTTTGGAACATCGTCCTTCACGTTAGATAGAAGAATGCTCATAGGCCGTTTGTAAATATGTATGTATGAATGTTTTGTGTAAATATGTTATAGTCACGAAATAAAAAAATTGGATATAAATGATATTGGTCATATCTAATTTGCTGCTGGAGCCAGTTTTCAGGATATGATGCATTGGCCTTTTCCTTGTTTTACATCGAGATACGAGTTCTCCGTTCCATACTTTTCTAGATGCATTTTTTGGGGGGGCTTGAACATGCAGTTTTTACGATTTTTAGTTCCACATTCAGAACGCATGTTTGATACTCCTTGAAATGTGCTGAACAAGATGCAAATTTGAGATGTGGAACTTGTTTATTAGGTCGTAACTCAACCTTAGGCTAAACGCTGGTTTTTGTAAGCTTAAAGTTTGTATTGTTCAAAGATGGTGTTGAGTCGTCAGTTAAGAATCAGAGCTAAACCTGGTGTTTTTCAGGGCTTTTGAGAAGAGATATCTTTAAACTGGTCACCAACCACGTCAGGACAGCACACTGCCTGTATATAGTTTTGTTCGTAAATATTGTTTTTTTTTATTTCCTTCTTGAATTGAGAGCTCAGAGTGACACTTTTGTTTTGAACATCAAAGATAGTTCATTGTCAGAATTCTATTTTGTAAAAACATAGAGTAATACAGATAAAGGGTATTTGCACTAACAAGTGTGATGTGCATGACTTCAATAAAACAATTTCACTTTCCTTGACTAGTTTGATTCTTTTTGGTCAACTTATTAACTGATGCAGAACACCTACATCATGTTTTTGATATAAAAATTTACTTTTTCCCCCTCAAAATAGTATATAACTTGCTCTTAGCAAGCTGAGAAGCACAAATCATATATATATTTATATTTATATAGACCCCTAATTTCTTAAAACTGTTAAACTAAACATAGTATTGTGAAGTTTTCACCCAAAAAGTATTTAAATGTTGTTAGTAGCACTGAACACAAGATGGCAGACCTTACAAAAGCTTATTTAGAAGTTTGTGTTATGTTTGTTTTCTATGCATAATGAAGCATCTTAGGAGTTTATAAGGCAAAAGGCACAATAAAATGTATTTGTCCTCTGAGAAGATTCCTTTCTCAAGCACATCTTCTTGATCTTTCCCCCCCCAATAAGGTGTGTGATGCATTGAATACCTTTGTTGAATCTTTCTTTTGTGTGGAAGTCAGGACAGATCTGTAAGCTTGAGATTGCAGTGAAACATGGATCCCGATCCTGAAGGAAGGCCTGTGGCAGCTGTCTGCACCTACTGCCAAACCTCACCGCCTCTTCTCTCACACATCGACATGACTGTGGGCATGTGGGCGTGTAACCCTCGCTGACTGACCCAGACTCAGCACATCATCGATGACAGGAAGTCTGATAACACTCGACACACACCCGAGCTGAGATTTATGCAGAGTCACTCACTCTGAAAGACCGTCGTGTCGAGTTAAAATCGCACTGTTCTTGAGGTCAAAGCATTACTATTACTGTCTGTTACTCATAGTCTCATACTCGAGAGTCTGGGATCTCTCTCTCTCTCTCTCTCTCTCTCTCTCTCTCTCTCTCTCTCTCTCTCTCTCTCTCTCTCTCTCTCTCTCTCGCGATTCGTTAAAAACGCGTAACGAAACATCGCTGTGTTTGGAACTATTTTAATCGGCAAAATATGATGCAAACTAGACCGTGTTCTAAGACTAAAAATTAACGTACATTTAGACTACTTGTTTATTGAACTTGAAAGAAATCAATAGGCTATCATTTGCAATTATGCTGATATTCGGGGAAACGGCACTCTGTCCTGTTAAGGACACTTCACAAAATTCATTAAAAAAAGACGATAAACAAACCAGTACAGCAACAAACATTAAATCACATAAAAGCCTGCCTGTACAAATGGACATTTTAACGCTATATTTTTAATTTTGGTGGCATTTTTGCTCCTAGCCCCCGTTCATTTCAGTGATGCCTTAATTTTTTTTAAATATAACAAACAAAAATAAAATGCTATTATGATAGAGTGCAAAAAATGCCACTTTCCAAACCATGACGTTCCTCCTTTTCAGAGCTGTCTGGACGGATTTCGCGGGAAATCTTTTTTCTTTTGGAGAAGAGGCAAGTTACATAGTGTAGCTTTAAAATGTCTTTTAGATAGTTGACGGTGATGCCAAGGAAATCCGCTTACAAAAAGTTGGACAATGATATTTGTTGATAAAGGAATGACCGTTTTAATCACGATGATTTAGCAATAGCAAGGATTTGCATAACACTTTTAGAGACCCCGATTGCCCATGCTTCAGTTCTCCAGAAACAGTCAATAATACTACTTTAAGGTCAAAGTACATTTGCAGAAAACCAGATAACAATCGATCCAAGGTATGCATCTGAAATAAATCATACATTGAGAAAAACATAAAGCTAGTCAATATCAAACATGATATAAATGGAAAGAAACGAACCAGTATAACTTAATTATATAAAAAAGGGAAACTTATTAATAAGTTACACGACCTCAGATGATTGTGCTCCGAAACTGACTATAATTCCATCCACGATTCTTAAATATGTAATGTGTCCTCTAGACAGAAAATGTGCCTCTGCATGGATAATTCCATTACAATGAATAATGCTTAATACTGTCTAGCAACATCTTGATGATTCATATTCACCTGGAAATATGATGCCAGCACTATCAAAGATCGCATGCAGTCATCATGCAGACGATTGGGTTCAGCCCAGACTGACAGACAGGGAAGCAGACCACACACACACACACACACACACACACACACACACACACACACACACACACACACACAGATGTAATCTGTGCTCCAGGCGTTATCATCACCGTCACTGAGGTTAAAAAATAAGACGATGATTACAGGCCAGACTTCTGCAGTTAGCAACTCATATTTACTTTATAACATTTAAAAGTATTGGTAACACTTCACAATAAGGTTCATTATTTAACATTAGATAATGTATTAACTAACATGAACTAACAATGAGCAAAACATTTGTTACAGTATTTATTAATCTCACTCTAAAAAATGCTGGGTTGTTTCAACCCAATTTTGGGTCAAATATGGACAAACCCAGCCATTGGGTTATTTTTTTAATTGCATTTTTGATCCAACGTTTGGGTTTGTCCATATTTGACCCCAAAATTGGGTTAAAACAACCCAGCATTTTTTTAAAGTGTTATTTAATAAAAATCCAGCTGTTCATTGTTTGTTCATGTTAGTTGCATTAACAAATACAACCTTTGATTTTACTAATGTATTAGTGAACTAATAGGCTATTAACTAAGATTAATAAATAGCCTACTGAAGAATAGTTCAAGTTAACTAATGAACCTTATTGTATGTAAAGTGATACCAATCTCTTTGTTTTAGTCTTTATTTAGACGTGTTTGGCTTTGTTTCAAACTCTACTTCTCAAACTGAAGTGCTCAGCTGCTGTCATATCACAGATGTGCGTCTTTCTTTTTATGTGCAAGAGTGTGATGCAATGTTGACCCACCCATGGTGACTAATGCTGATCTAGAACTGTATGCATGGGACAGATCCAGGATGGCAGATCTGCAGGGAGGAATATCTGCTGTTGATTATTAAGACTCCCGTCAGCAAAGGTGCAGGACACGAGGAGGGCGAGAGGAAAGACACGGGCTCTGTTATCATCCGAAAGCGTTGCTGACACCTTCTCACAGACGGAACAAAGCAGTCAGTGTGATGTTCAGGAGTTTGCCAAATGTGTGGGAAGCATTGTGTCTGGCAAATCATAAAAGTGTCCATTACAGAGATGCATCTGAGATCTGTTAGACGAGCCTGAGCTGCTTTTATCAGAGAAACCAAAAGAGTTTGAGGCCCTTTTGTGGAGAACATTTACAATCAGTCAAGATCATCTAGATCACAATACAAAACACACGAGAACAAAAACACAAAATAAGAACTTAATGTGGATCTAATTTGTTTGATCGTTTCTCTCAATCTTTTATTATGGATTTTTTTCCCCTCTCATTTGATTTATTTAGACACCCACAAATAAAAACATACCATGAAAGTTCAGGATTGATTTGAGAATGTCTTTAAATTACTGAGACGTATAGGCTACTTACATGTCAATTAATAGATCTAGATTTTAATTTTTAATTAAAGTAACCTGGTTGCCTTAGAATATATTGAATATATATATATATAATTGAGTTAATACAATAAAAGAGATTGGTTTTAATCAACATAAACTCAAAATATGATGTTATCAGAACCACATAAATTCTGTAAGTTTATTTGACAAATGAAAAATGTTAGTGAGAAATCATGAGAATATTTCATTCACCTCTGGTAGTGTTATTTAAATATAATTTATAAAGTATTGTATTTTTTATAGCTTTTAATTGTATATTTTCACTTTTCATTTGAATACTTTTATTATGTGATTGTAATTTTTATTAGTATTCTATATGCTTAGTTGATTTTATTTCAGATTTACTTTTTTATTTATTTCCAGTTTGCTATTATAGTGTTATTTTAATTCATCTTTTTTAACGAAAAGGGTTTTTAAGTTAATAACCCTGGTCTCTTTCGCCTATTTGTTTCATTATTATTTATTATTTGTCTGGATAACAATAAGAATTATGTTATTTTATTATCTACATGTAATTTTCCAAGATACATTACAAAAACAGACTATACGAATTAGTAATCCTATTAGTCGTTTTAATGATTGATCTAGTTTATTCTTATAATCCTCTTCACATATTTCTCTGAGCTGATTGGATATAATAGAGGAGGGTTGTAGAAAAATGCAGGTTGGGTTTGATGGTGCGCAGGTGTCGTCATCCGCGTGCCGTATATAAAAGCGCGCGCGCAGGCGCGGCCACGAGAGGGAAAGAGTTCAGGAATACAGGAGCGCACGAACACACACACACCTCGCACGCGCCGCACAGAGACACACCAGACATATCCCGAGTTATCAAACAGAAAACATACGAGTCTTATTAGTAAGTAAGCCATCATGCCGGCCACGGAGAAGGACCTGGCGGACGACGCGCCGTGGAAGAAGATCCAGCAGAACACGTTCACTCGCTGGTGTAACGAGCACCTGAAGAGCGTCAATAAACGCGTCGCGGACCTGCAGCTGGACCTCAGCGACGGCCTGCGACTCATCGCGCTGCTCGAGGTGCTCAGCCAGAAGAAGATGTACAGAAAATACCACGCCAGACCCACTTTCAGACAGATGAAGCTGGAGAACGTGTCCGTGGCGCTCGAGTTTCTGGACAGAGAGAATATAAAGCTCGTGTCCATCGGTGAGTTTACAACGCCTTCTGCTTTCCAGTCTAGTGTGGAGAAAGTTTATTCAAAGTGTCTGATTTAACATTTATAAAAGTGAAGTGACGCTACCATGCTGCTGTGAATCATTCATATTAATGTATCATGGCAGCCTATTTAGTTAGCTAGATGGTATTTATATTTGAACCTGAAACTTTAAAATAAACAATTGCACCCTGACGGAAGCTGGTATCATATCCCAATACCATGGTACGTTGATATAACCTACTCTATTTTTAAAGTACTAAAATTAAAATGTACATTGACATGTACAGTATATGACCATCATATATGATCTGTCTCTATCTTAGAAAGTTACAATCAGATGTTGCTGAAGAATTATCATATTTATGTACCATGGTATTTATATGGTTCTATAAGGAATGCATTGATTTTACTCTGGCATATGTAAAAATGGGCTGATCATGGTACTAAATCCCCCCCAAAAACATGTTAATGCATATTATTTTTTTTCTAGGCTACTCAGAGATATTCTATAGAAATGTCAAATGGAGCTACCCCTAAAATAATCATAATGCTATGGTTTTTGTTGGCAAAATATTGACATTGTTTTAGACAACTTGTTTAGTCTCTCTCTCTCTCTCTCTCTCTCTCTCTCTCTCTCTCTCTCTCTGTCTCTCTCTCTCTCTCCTCTCTCTCTCTCTCTCTCTCTCCTCTCTCTCTCTCTCTCTCTGTCTGTCTGTTCTCTTTCTCAACATCTTTAAAGTGTGTTTGCAAAGTTGCGACACGAGTGTTTTGCGCATTTGTCAGAGAGCTGAGATTCATTCTTCGCAGATAAGAGATAACGTCCGTCCATTGTCTATTGATTCTGTCTGGATTATCCGTCTTATCTCCGCTGTCCTTATTTGGACTGGTATGAGAAAGTTGCACCATTAATTGCATTCTTGTGTTCATTAAGATTTAGAAATCCAGAGAATTTCAGGATTCCAGAGGCTTAAATATTAAGATTTTCATTTCACAACCATGTGTTTGGCACCAAACAGCTTTCACTGACCTGTGACATTCTTGAAGCCGATCCAAATCTATCGACCCTGCATTTCCTTGCGGCCTTTTTCCGGGATTTCTCATGCGTTACGTGCTGGTGTTATGCTATACTGGGAATAGATTATGCACATACTTTATTATTCACTTGAGTCTCAGAACAGGTGCTCCTCATCCTCACCTGTACAGTCGGACACTGCAAGTTTCCTCTGTACTATTTGCCAATCAATTGTTCATTGCAAAAGGCATGCAAACATTATGGAAACGCCCAACCTGATTTCCTTGCATTTCTTGCCTGGTTGCATATGTTTACTAGCAAATAATTTGCATCATCAATCATATTTCTGATGAAATATGAGGCGTGATGGACTTCCTGTTGTGTTTCTGTGTCATTCAGCCGTCATCTCAAAACCTGAGGTCATCGTTTGGGTTTTTCATTCTTTTCATGCAGAGATACACACACACACACACACACACACACACACACACACACACACACACACACACACACACACACACACACACACACACACACACACACACACACACACACACACACACACACACACACACACACACGGCCCCATCCCTAAACCTACCACACACACACACACACACACACGGCCCCCTATCCCTAAACCTACCCATCACAGGAAACCTTCTGCATTTTTACATTTTAAATAAAACATTTATTTGTTTTTATTTTAAGCTATTTGAATTACGAGGATTCATGAAATGTCCTCATAAACCACGTTTAAGTTGTAATACCAGTGTAATACACGTCATTATACACATTTGTGTCCTCATCACACACACACACACACACACACACACACACAGCTTTCCTGCCAATTTATTTTGTCAGGTCAACGAACTTGCGACAGCTGAATGTAACACTTGTGACAAGCTAAACATGTCAGTCTCTGAGTAACATGTACTTTATTTAAGCCGTAAAATAAACTCAATTCTGTAAAATGAGTATAAAGAACTACACAAAAAGCTTTTTGAACATATCCAGCACATTTCATAATTGCCCAAAAATCAAACACTGTTCACCCCCAATGCATGTTATCATGTCCGTCAAAAACTTACAATAAAATTAAGTAAGCTGTATTAAAATAATAGTAATAATTTAAAAATATTATTTCATTGTGTAAAATATATGGTGTATTTTAATGCTTTAGAAAGAATACGTGTTGTTGATGCATTCATCCGTGTGATTTAACAGTTCATATAGATTTAACACTGTTCATATAGTCATTTTTGAAGTTTAGTTTCTATAAATTATGTATTTTTGGACGGTGGAGGAAGTTTTGAGTTCTGAAACTCAAGTTGTTTTTGTTTGTTTGTCATACTGCTTTAGGCTAACTTGATTCCTCATGAGTCATTAGAAGAGGCTGTTTTTACACAGTAATTCATTGCTCGTGTTCACAGGACGTGTGTGTGTGAACCCCTTTAGTTTTGGATTTGCACACACACTTCCTGCCTGACGGTCTCTTCCTGTCCAGGATCAGTGTATGGGTGTTTTCACTGGGCCTGAATAAAGACACATAAATAGATGCGCTTGCGGTTGAGTTATCGTGAGGGCACTGCCCAGACTTTCCACCGTTTCAAAGGGCAGACGTGTTCAGAGATAGGTGACGACTCGCAGATAAACAAACACCGGCTGCTGTTTGGACCGTAAATCTCACAGGAGTTCATTTGTGTGGGTTTTTTGTTTCTCTCTCTGTGATGTGAACCACGAGGGATAATGGACCCTTCGCGGGGAGTTTGATTGACAGGTGATCTGACCAATCATACTTCGCCATCCGCCATTTTGTCGGACAAAGCAGTCAGGAGAGTTAGTAGATTAACATGGAGGATTTGAACTTGAGAAGCAGAGTGTACTGACGACTTTCCGCGGTTAAAACAACATTCCTTCTGATGTTCATTCATGTTTATTTGATGCTATAAATGAACTAGAAGGAAGAGATGATCGGTTCACGAGCGGCATTAACTGAGGCGACACAGCGATCTGTCACGACACATTAAAGAGCCACAAAACGGTATTTATTGTTTAAATTTCTTTAAACAAATGACTAAATTTGAAAGGTGAGACTTTGTTTAATATGTTTAATATCAAAAGTAACCGAAAAGTAACCTGGTCTGTGTCTGTCAGTGTGTCTGTCAGTGTCCTCTCTCCTCCACAATGTATTTTACACTGCGTGAGAACATAGTGTGTGTGAGAGCGGCGTAGTTTGTCGGACATAGCAACAGTAACTAAGGGGGGCGGGTCTTTGCGAACGGTCAATTGGAAAAGGTTTATGGCCTCATCAACTAGGTGAACAGTTGGCTTCTTGTCTTCGAGTTCGAGTCTGTGTGAAGTGTATAATGGCTTGTTTTGCACAGTTAGTCCCAGTATTAGCATGTTTCTAACCAGTTACCACATCATTTTGGTCCTTCTGTG